>JAZGTJ010014563.1:0-14043 GCA_036877575.1 Botia almorhae
GCGAGGAGAGCATTGCAGTAGTCCAGTCTGGAGAGAACCAGAGCCTGAACGAGAAGTTGTGCTGCGTGATTCGATAGGAAGGGTCTGACCTTCCTGATATTGTTTTGGAGATGTCGTCAGAGAAGCTCAGTTGATCGTTACTCCAAGGCTTTTGACCGTCTTGGAGGGAGAGATGGTTGACCCGATGGTTGAGTGGAACCATAAGCATTTCTGTCTTGCCAATGTTGAGTTGAAGGTGATGGTCCTTCATCCAAAACGATATGTCCGTCAGGCAGGCTAAGATGCGAGTCGGTACCGTGGGATCATCAGGGTGGAAAGAGAGGTAGAGCTGGGTGTCATCAGCATAGCAGTGATAGGAAAAGCCATGTTTCTGAATGACAGATCCTAGAGACGGCATGTAGATGGAGAAGAGGAGTTGTCCAAGAACTGGTGTTGCAGGTTGGACACCTCTCCTCTCCAGGACACCCTGAACGACCTGTCAGAGAGGTAAGAACTGAACCACTGAATTGCTGTACCTGAAACGCCCAGTGATTCGGGCGTCGTCAGGAGGATCTGGTGGTTAACAGTATCAAAAGCAGCTGACAAATCCAGCAGAATAATGATGATTTGGAGTCCGCTTTAGCCAGTCTAAGGTCTTCAACAACCGAGAGCAGTGCAGTCACGGTCAAATGACCTTTCTTAAAGCTGGATTGGTTGATATCCAAGAGGTTGTTCTGGGAGAGAAAGGCAGAGAGTTGACTGAACACGACTTTTTCTAAAATTTTGGCCATGAATGAAAGCAGGGATACCGGTTTAGAATACGGGTTTAGAATGACATGAGAGTGAGTGAATGATGACAGAATTGACAGCAAACTACTAATGCTAATTCTCAAATAAGAAAGAAACTGGCCCTGTATTTTCAGTTAATTGCCTAACTCAGAGTCTATCTCTCTGTCTGTCTCTCTCTGTCACTGTCTGCAGGTTGTTGGAGTCCCAGCTACAGGCTCAACGGCGGTCTCACGAGAATGAGTTGGAGGTTTTGCGTGGAGAGCTCCAGAGTGTTAAAGAGGAGAATAACCGTCAGCAGCAGCTGTTGGCTCAGAACCTGCAGCTTCCTCCAGAGGCCAGAATCGAGGCCAGTCTACAGCATGAGATTACACGCCTCACCAATGAAAACCTGGTCAGTACATGCAGTACAGTACACACTTAACATTTCCCTCCACCCACACACAAATACACAATGAATGCTGGTCCTCAGCAAAAACCCCCACCTTTTTTAACTTTTTGATTTTGTAAAATATTATTTAAGATGGGTCCATTTCACTGAAATTGAATATAATTTTCGTGTAAAGATTTTAGTTATTTATAATGTGCAAAATGTGGACAGTTTTTTACTGCTGTGTAACAACAAAAACATACTGAAAAATGTATATAGATTTATTAATCAGCAGTTTTAACAGCATAAAATTTCAGAATATATTATAGTGTATAGATTATATAGTATTTAGCAGATTCATGTTGTTTAGAAGGATAGGATACAGTGGGCTTACCAACACAATAGTTCAATCTCCAGCATACATTTAACCCAACATACAGTACATATATTTTCTGTCATCTTTAAACATTTATAGTGCATTGTTAATACCTTGTGGTATTCTTTTCCTCATATCCATTTATATATATATATATATATTTATATTATTTTCACCTCATCCTTATCAGTGAACATTTCAGCTAGATTTATGCCCTAGATTTATTAAAAGAAATGTGAGTAGCGATACTTGCTTGGTTTCCAAAATCTTTTGTATTTGAACACTAATGTGGTAAAGTACGAGAAGCATAGTTCTGTAAGGACATCCGTACGGAGTTCATCTGATATGTTTCCTTCACAGGAACTTCACTCTGATGACCCAAAGGAATATAAAGCCTACAGAATCAGCATGTTACGCAGAATGGTTGTATGTAGGAGTGTGTGTGTGCGCATGTATCTGAACACTAACAGACGCTGGTGTGTCTCACACAGAATCTCTAGTGTGTTCAGCTCTAACTGTGTGTTTAACCCACAGCACTGTGAATCAGCACGGTTTTAATCTCTGTCTCTCTCTCACTGTCTGAATCTCACAAAACTTCTCAAGAAAATTATATTTTACACCAATAGGCAGCATAAGTATATAAATATATATTATATATATATATTTAACTCTTCTCGCTGACTTTAATAAACTTTAATCATTGCAATTGGACATTGAAAGGCAAAGATGCCTTTAATGAGAGTGTGGGAGTTAGATTTTTTGTGTTACAATACAATTTGTTAAAATTTCTCTCTTCCTGCATGGGCAGATGAAAGTCTCTTTTCATCCTGTCTTATCTGTTGCAGAAGATCCTCATGTTGACCTGCTTTTCTGATTCATTAAAAAAGCCTGTGTTTCACTTGCTATGGTGATTGTGTCCTAATGATGGGATGTCCATCTCTGGTGTTGCAGGACCTCATGGAGCAGCTGGAGAAACAGGACAAGACAGTCCGCAAGCTTAAGAAACAGCTCAAAGTCTTCGCCAAGAAGATCAATGACCTGGAAGGTACGTCACTTCACATACAACTGTCACACCTAAAAAATTGAGCATTTGTTGACAATACATATATAAATTGTCACACACACACATAAATATATACATATATATGTATAAATATAAATATATATATATATATATGTGTGTGTGTGTGTGTGTGTGTGTGTGTGCGCGTGCGTGTTATAGGTGGTCAGATAGATGTGTCTCCAGGGCAGACAGCTGACGAGCCTGTTCACCCCGTGAACATTCCACGCAAAGAGAAAGATTTCCAGGGAATGCTGGAGTACAAGAAAGAGGATGAACTAAAACTGGTCAAAAATCTCATACTTGGTAATACATGGACACATACACGTACTGTATGTTCACATATACAGTGACCCAAAAAGTATTTGGACATTAAACAAAAACATTTAAAAAATTCAAATGTCATTTTATAGAACAAAATTTTACTTAAGTCACATTGTCTAGCAAAAGTTTTTCAGTGTCTAAATACTGTGTGTGGCCTTGGTACAAACACAAATCATGCTCGGATACATTGAGCTGTGGAACTAATGCTAGAAACTCAAGTTCAAATGCAGCTTGAAACTTTGCATCTCTGTTTGGTGTGTGATTGTGTCAGAGCTGAAGCCTCGCGGTGTGGCGGTTAACCTGATTCCTGGTTTGCCCGCATACATTCTCTTCATGTGCCTTCGTCATGCTGACTACATTAATGATGACCAGAAGGTGCGATCTCTCCTCACTTCTGTCATCAACAGCATCAAGAAGATCCTTAAGGTCTCAAAGCACACGCATACACACACATGCAAATTTGGTTTATGGGGACTCATAGACATAATGATTTTTATACTGAGGTCATCAGATTTTCTATCCTCCTCCCCTAACCCAAGGGTGCCCAGTCCGAGCTAAACTCTACAGGACACTGGCCCTCCAGGAGCAGAATTGGGCACACCTAGGTTAGGGGAAGGGGATAAAAAAATTTATTTCTGAATAGTACTAGAAAACAAAATAACTTGCTGTTTATTTACTTCATTACTGTTTTCTTTGTTTTTAGAAACGAGGTGATGACTTTGAGACGGTTTCATTCTGGTTGTCCAACACATGTCGGTTCCTGCACTGTCTTAAACAGTACAGTGGAGATGAGGTGAGATTTCACACACACTCATATTCAAACTTGGTCCCCTCTTGGGTGGAGCACTGCTAGAAGCACACACTTCCTGCCCAGTGTGATGTTTTTGGCTGGGGGTTACCTCCCATATAGTCATTCAGTTCAGTTCTGTACAGATTTAATGAAAACATGGTGTTAGGGAGTGAATTTGCTTGCCAAATGTCTTTCCATAATATAAGCAAAGCTTTGCCTCATTTGCATTGGATCTGCAGCATGCAACATTTTATGAATGGATTGCTCAAACTGTTGTTAGAGAAGTCATGTCAATCAACTGGTAACGCTTAAATGCTTAAACAAGACATCTATAACAACAGATTTAAAACAGCTATAAAAGAAAATAACCATCAGATTGTAAAAGTTGGCAAAGATGTATTGCACACACATTTTTATTATGTGTATTGTGTTTTATTATTTACTATGTGATGCACACACACCTGAATTTGTTAAAACATAGTTGTCTAAAAAAAACAATGAAACAAAATTTGAGATCACATGACCACATTTAGTACATTTAGGGATGTTTTTGTTGTTTATCAACATATAGTCAACCCAACTAACCCAACTAACAATTTTAGAATGTAAGAATGTTTCTCTAATGTTTTTATTAAGTAACAAATACCTAACGTTCCCTGTTAGCTGGGAAAAAAATTAGTAAGTAATGCATGTAGTCACACATGACCATCAATCACCCAAACAGTCGTAAACAGTGTAAACGTACAGAAACACTTAGAAATGTAGTGGCCACATATTCAGGTTATGAACGTGGCTACAGTTGACAGTGTTACTCAGACAGGACTGATCTTTTCTGCTTATTTATTAGCAATTTATGAAGCACAACACCACAAAACAGAATGAACACTGTCTCTCCAACTTTGACCTGGCCGAGTACCGGCAGGTTCTAAGTGATCTGGCCATTCAGATCTACCAGCAACTTATCAAGTGTATGGAGAACATCCTGCAGCCCATGATCGGTGAGGACATCCATTCTTGGTGTCTTTCCTCCATTTTGCATCCCTCTCTCTGTGTATTTATCCCTTTCTATCACTCTCGGCAGTCTCTGGCATGCTGGAACATGAAACCATTCAGGGTGTTTCAGGGGTCAAGCCCACAGGTCTCCGGAAGAGGACTTCCAGTATCGCAGATGAGGGCACGTACACACTGGACTCCATCATCCGCCAGCTCAACTCCTTTCACTCTATTATGTGCCAGCACGGAACCGACCCCGAGCTTATTAAGCAAGTAGTTAAGCAGCAGTTTTACATCATCGGTGCCGTCACGCTCAACAACCTGCTGCTGCGTAAAGACATGTGTTCCTGGAGCAAGGGCATGCAGATCAGGTGAGCACATGTACACTGCAGATCAGATTGAGAGCACAGATCAGGTGAGCACAGACAGAGCATATGTGTCTAGACACAGTGGATTTGTGCAGGGACAGATTAGGTGAGCACAGACATGTACAAATATGCACAGAGATAGATCCGGTGAGTGCAGACAGAGAGCGCATATCTGCAAATGTAGATCAGGTAAGCACAGACAGATGCATTTTCGTAGACACAGACCAGGTGAGCGCAGACAGATGCATGTGCGCAGACACAGATCAGGTGAGGATAGACAGAGACACGTACGGAGGCACAGATCAGGTGAGGGCAGACAGGCATAACGTACACTGCAGATAAGTAACGAATGCAAACTTGATAAATATTATGCAGAAAATGAAATTACAGCCTGAAATGCTAAATCACAGTATGTTTATTAGTTTGGGGAACTGGCCTGAGCCGGGTTTTACCCAACGTTATTTTTCCATTTATCCATCTGGTCAATTAATTTTAAAGGGTAATGACATCCCAATTGGAACACTTAAAGATTTTTGTTTTTTCACATATAAGCTTTTTCCAGATCAGAGTAATGACAATTAAAGTGCTTATGCTTTGGCTTTAACCCATTAACCCTTCCATCACCAAAAAAATAAATGTTACTACTCAGTGCATAATTGTCCTGTTACGTGCACGGACTTTCATTTTGAAACGTTTTGTTTGGTCACGGTTTGTCTCTGTCTTCTCTTACTTCCTGTTTGTAATGATCGTCACCGTTTTGGACTATTGCGTATGCCTTCGAGTTCTTGTTCTCTGTATGCCACTGGATTATTCGGATTATCTTCACTACTGTGCACCTGTTGTCATCCATTACTTTCATTTATACGGTTAGCTTTTTGTAGCTCAGTCGTTAGAGCTTGGCAACAACGCCAAGGTCATGGGTTCGATCCCAGGGATTGCACATACTTAGAAACAAAAATTATAGTATAATGCAATGTAAATCGCTTTGGATAAAAGCATCTGCCAAATGCGTAAATGTAAATGTAGTGTTTGTTTCTTTCTTTCTACAATTAAATACCTTTTGCTATTTATTCCTGCGTCCTGTTTCGTGAACGCTAACCGTAACTTTATATAACACATTTACCTATTACGATATAAAACACAGTTATAACCAAGGTATTCCTTTAAATACACTTTTATTAACCCAACTGTAAATCTGCTCTGTGTTGTGTTACTTAACCATATATTTGGGACAAATTTAAACCCAAAAACCTGACAAATCTGAGCAAACCCTCCTTTTGGGATGTCCTCATTTTTAAAAACATTATAATAATATAGTAAACTATTTTTTATTGTAAAAATGCAAAACGTTTTCTCTTAGGGTTAGGGTTATAGTGTGGGTTAGGGTTAGGTTATAGTGTTTATAACTACCTCTGTAAAAAAACAATAGAATGTCCCTATTTAGATAGACGTATAGATAGTTTAGATAGACATGACACACATAACACACATAAACATGGATGTGTTTGTCTGTGTGTTCAGATATAATGTGAGTCAGTTGGAGGAGTGGTTGAGAGATAAGAACCTCATGATCTGTGGCGCTAAAGAGACGCTGGAGCCGTTGATTCAGGCCGCACAACTGCTGCAGGTCAAGAAGAAAACTGATGAGGATGCAGAGGCTATCTGCTCCATGTGTAATGCTCTCTTTACAGCACAGGTAACACACACACTTTCCTCACACACTTACATATACACAAATCCCCCCGGCACACACACACAGTTCACTCTCTCTGTCTCTCTCTCACAAACACACAGACTCTGTCTCTCTTCTACACACTAGCCATCACTTTCTCCTCCACACACATACTATTGTAGCTCTCTCTCTCTATCTTTCACAGACACACTCACACATTAGCCCTCACTCTCTCCCACACACATAATGTTGTAGCTCTCACTGTCTCTGAACACATAAACACACATGTTCTCATCATCTCTCTATTTCTCTGTTTAGATTGTGAAGGTGCTGAACCTGTACACTCCCATTAATGCATTTGAAGAGCGTGTGTCGGTACTGTTCATTAGAACTATACAGGTATGTGTATCTTCACACTGTGGGTTGGCATTACAGTGTACATGTGTACCACAATATAAATGGTGTAGCAAACCAGTAGCCAGCCTTACCTCGGTCCAGTTTCTTTCTGTGAATGCATTAATGCCGTGATTCTCCCTTTCAGACTCGTTTACGGGATCGGAAGGAATCGCCTCAGCTGCTGATGGACACCAAACTTATCTACCCTGTCACTTTCCCCTTTAACCCCTCTTCACTGGCCCTGGAGACCATTCAGATCCCCAGCAGTCTTAATCTGGCCTTCCTCACTCGTGTGTAGATTTTTTGAGATCTTGTTTCCCAGACGTGTTTTTTGTGAGATTTGTCCCAAAAGATGCATTTTTGGGAATGTTTTTGTGGTTGTGTGTACAGAAGTTTTATGGAACGTTATGGAATGTCAATGCACAAATGCCATTTAGACCACAACCAGAATACTGTCACAGGGCTGTATAAACGTATATAAATATTTATGAATATATATGATGTTAGGATATTTTCTTTATTGCTTTACCCAGTCAGATATTTTTCTCTCAGATGCCAGCTAACATGGATAACCAATTGCAAAACATGCTTTAGTCCTTTACGCATATCTATATCAGATAAATAACACAGACTCATTAAAAGGCTTTTGAGCCTAGCTGACTTCATAAATATAGATGTTTGTTAGTAGTGTAACGTTGATCAGCTAAAACAGTGGCATCTGCTGTAACTATTAGAAAGAAAACTTTGCATTCATTCACTCTTCCAGAGCTTTTCTCTTTCTTATGAGCACTCTTTCAATAAGACAGTACAGTCTAGAGCTTGAACATGGTGGGTATATTTGGGATCTTAATGTAAAGTATAAAGGTTAGAGGAATATGTGCTTAAATCTCATGAAAACATGAGAAACATGTCCTATTACACCCCATTACACCCCAATGTAAAACTACTCTCTGTCAGCAACAAACAACTGACTGTTATTTATTTCAGTTTTTTAACAGTAACAGTATTTGATTTGATTTTAACAGTAAGAAACTGTTATTATTGTCTGGCAGGATATCGGTATTATTTTAAATGTGTCAGCTTTTACTGCAAAGATGTTTATTTTGATCTCTGACTCCTGATGTTACAGCACTCCCCCATTACACCGATACTGTTCATCCTGTCCACACACGCACACATGTTGGGTTTTCATGTTTTATGGGGACATTCTATAGATGTAATGGTTTTTATACTGTACAAATTCTATATTCTGTCTCCATACATTAACCCTATCTCTAAACCTACCTATCACTGAAAACATTCTGCATTCTGATTTCAGATTTTCAAAGAAGAGCATTGTTTATGATTTATAAGCTTGTTTCCTCATGGGGACCTAAAACATGTCAACACAAGGTCATAATTTTTTGATATTACCATACTTAGGGACATTTGCTTCCCATAATGTATTGGATACAATGACCAAACACACACATACAGTGCCTTGCAAAAGTATTCATACCTCTTGAACTTCCACATTTTGTCGCATTACAACCACAAATGTAAATGTTTTTTATTGAGATTTTATGTAATAGACCAACACAAAGTAGCACATAATTGTGAAGTGTAATGAAAATTATACATGGTTTAGCAAATAAAAATCTGAAAAGTGTGGTGTGCCTTTGTATTCAGCCCCCCTGCGTCAATACTTTGTAGAGCTACCTTTCGCTGCAATTACGGCTGCAAGTCTTTTGGGGTATGTCTCTACCAGACTGAAATTTTTGCCCATTCTTGTTTGCAAAATAGGATAGGATTGGATAGGGAGCGTCTTTGAACAGCAATTTTCAAGTCTTACCACAGATGCTCAATGGTATTTAGGTTTGGACTTTGACTGGGCCATTCTAACACATAAATATTCTTTGATCCATTCCATTGTAGCTCTTGCTGTAGGTTTAGGGTCATGGTCTTGCTGGAAGGTGAATTTTCTTCCCAGTCTCAAGTCTTCTGCAGCATCCAACAGGTTTTCTTCCAGGATGGCCCTGTATTTAGCTCCATCCATCTTCCCATCAACTCTGACCAGCTTCCCATTGTTGAAAGAAAGACATAAGAAGTCTTGTTTGCTGTGTCCCATAAATGGCTTGTGGCAAACTGCAAACAAGACTTCTTATGTCTTTCTTTCAACAATGGCTTTCTTCTTGCCACTCTTCTGTAAAGGCCAGATTTGTGGAGTACACAACTTATAGTTGTCCTGTGGACAGATTCGCCCACCTGAGCTGTGGATTTCTGCAGCTCCTCCAGAGTGACCATTGGCCTCTTGGCTGTTCTCTGACCAGTGCTCTCCTTGCTCATTTTTGGATGATGGATTGAACAGTGCTCCTTGAGATGTTCAAAGCTTGGGATATTTCTTTATAACCTATCCCTGGTTTAAACTTCTCCACAACTTTATCCCTGACCTGTCTGGTGAGTTCCTTGGTCTTCATGATGCTTGTTGTTGCATGTTTGTCCACTAGTGTTCTCTAACAAACCACTGAGGCCTTCACAGGTCAGGTGTATTTATACTGAGACTAAATTACACACAGGTGGACGCTATTAACCAATTAGGTGACTTCTGAAGGCAATTGATTGCACTGCCTTTATTTAGGGGTATCAGAGTACAGGGGGCTGAATACAAATGCACGCCACACTTTTTAGATTTGTATTTGCTTAACATTTTGAAAACCGTATATCATTTTCGTTTCACTTCAGAATTATGTGCTACTTTGTGTTGGTCTATTAAATAAAAACTCAATAAAATACATTTAAGTTTGTGGTTGTAAGGTGACAAAATGTTAAAATGTTCAAGGGGTATGAATACTTTTGCAAGGCACTGTACTGTATTCAGCTGTAAACTCTTCTTCTAGTTCAGTGTGTTATTGGACTAATGAAGTGATTTTCCTGTAGTTTGCTGGGATTTGATCATGTCATGCCTTATTGTAGTTCTGATAAACTACAATAAGGCACAGCTTATTATTATTATTACTCTCATAATATCATAATGCTGTAAGGTCAGTGATTATGCACAAGTAAAAATGGCTGTGTGTGTGTGTGTATTACACTGCAAAAAACATTTAGTATTTTGATATTGTTTACCAATAAAATATCGCAAAATCCTTTAAAGGGTGTAATTTAAAGGATAACCTCATTGGCAAACAAACATTGCCAAATATACAATACAAGACATTCTACTATATTATATATATAATTTTTTGCAATTTTGCATCTCCAGTAAATTTATCTAGTTTAAAGAAAACATGTTTTCAATTAATGTCTTTAATTAAATTTAATGTAAAAATAAGGCCTTAATTAGCATAAAAATATCTTATAAGGTCTTGAAAATGCAACTGAACCAACACTCCAGAGATGATTTAGGTTTTTTCACTCATTGCTTGTTGAATTTAAAAATGTTGAAGTGTCTTGTAAAAATGTTTCAAGTCTTGCAGGCAGAACTACTAAAAAACTTCCATCAAGCAGCTGCAGTTGACAAATGTGTGCCTATTGTGTTATAGTATAATTATACTATCATTTATAGTAATTTTGAGGAACATCATGTCTAAACCCTTTCTAATACCCTTTCTAATTGTGTGTTAGGCATCGTATTTGGGGGTATTGTGTGCTCCTTGCAAATTTAATGTATAAAATTGGTCTTAAAATTCATTCTGTCTGGTATACATAAAGTCTTAAATCCAACTCTCTTAAACCCGACCTCCCAAATCCTGAACAAATACTGTACTATCATGATGTGTAATTGCAGTTTACGTCTGTATAATATACATAATATTCTCATTATTGTAATGTGGTTTGATGCTGTAAGATTTGTCCATATTATTGAAATGAGAATTGATTTTTTTTCTTATATAATGAGAGTTTGGTTTTAAAAATCGTAATGGTTTTAAACAAAGAACCAAGTTCTAAGTGAGTATTTTTGCAGTGTATATTCAGTTGTTACGAGCATTCATGATCATGAATATTAAGTGATCAAAGGACCATAGTGTGCTTAATTTGACTTTTTGGTTGTGTTGTTTTTATAGCTTTTAATGGAACAATAATAAATAAGATTAACAATAGATAAGATGTACAAATGCAATGTAATCAATATGCATTTTGTGTATAACTTAATATAATGTACTGGAACAACTGAAAATGTAAAAACTGAATGTTAAAGTATAATTAATATTTAGTTTCTTACCTCTGAATAGACATGTTTCTTAGCTCTGAATGGACATGTAACTGTAACATCAGTTTGTTCTTTTGTGTGTTCTATGTCCTTTTAATTTTACCTTTTCACTTGACTTTTACTTGTAAACCTGTACGTTGAAGCAGATATATTTCCTACTGAAGTGGAAACTTTAAAAATGTCATTTAAAGATGTTTACTGTAAATTTCCAAATGCCTTCTCAAACATTTTTTTGCGTTAGGTCCTCTTCAGAAGCCCTCTACATAAAATCTAAATTTTATTGCACTGAGCCTGCAGCCCTTGTCACCCTTCAGAGAACTCTACTCCTTTGATTGGTTTGTAATAGATTAGATGCACATTATGGTCTAAAGCCTGTGGATCAGCCTGGTGTCATGCTTGTATAAAAGCCCTGCATATACAGACATATTTTATTTGCTTTAGTGATGCAGATCAGTTGAACATCCAATGTGTTTGGTTCATGATTTAGCAGGCTGAGGCCTCAGGAAGAGGAGGAAATGTCTGCTAAAGGATCAGAGTTTGTAGTTCCTGTAGCTGTAATTATGTGTTCATGATGAAATTTCATGTAAATGAATTTCAAATAAATTAATTTAAATGTTTGAATGTCATACAAATCAAATGTTATTGTCATGGTTTCCTAATATAAAAACACAATTCAAATGTTATTGTCATGCTTTCATAATATAAAAGAGTCAAAATATTTTTAAAGTTATAACAATGGTGTTAAAACAACTACATGTGTAAACTCAACATTGACATCCTTGAAATAAAGTAGTCACATCTCAAAAGGCATTTGTTTATTTAATAAACCTGTCTGGGTCTAAACATTTGTATTTCACTGTAAATTAATTTGCCTCTGTAGCATTTGATGGATCACTATGTGAGACTGTGTTTACACAGTTTACAGGTTTAATGGAAATGGCAAATAAAACACTATTTAACATCTATATATTTGTCTAACATTAACAATAAGCTTAAATTAACCAGTACTAATTTTAATTTGTAAATTACTTCAATTTGTGTGTTTGTATTAGAATACCATTTAATCACATATGCTGTAGACAGTTAAAAAATAATGAAACATCATTCAATGATAGTGCTGAAACAATTATCTTTTCACAATGGATATCCCAGGTGATGTACAGTGTCATTAATCTGTAACTATAATTCTTCAATGAAGTTTAAATTTTATTTATTTTTATTTTATTATTATTGCCTATTGCCCTATACTCTGAACTACTGATCTCCATCAGTAAACAAAGAGAAAAAGATCACTTTTATTTCCAATAAAACAAGTGGCAAACATACATTCTGTTACGGTTTAGTGTTCGCGGGACAAGAACGAAGGAGACACGGGAATCAATAACAAAAAGGTATTTAATAACATAAAAACAAACAAACACTAACCGTATACATGGTGAGGGCAACAACAAGTGCACAGTAGCAATGACAATCCGAGAAATCCAAAAACACACACGAACAAGATATCCAAGGCATACGCAAGAATACAAGATACAAACAATCACCAACAACCTGTACATACAAACGAGGAACTTAAATAATAAGACTAATAAAAGTGTACCAGATGAAGATCATTGAAAAACAGGAAGTGCATGAAAACAGAAACAACCAGAGACAACAAGAGAACTTCAAAATAAGAGTCCATACACGTAACACATCACAAACATACATCACATGTATGCACAGAATGAATGGATGGCACAGTTCAAATGAACCGGGCTGATTGTCCACAGGTGACCAAGGCAGTGATTATTTCCTGACGGGATGGATGATGGAAAATGTAGTCTGGGGTGATGTCAGTATTCCGGGGATGGTTCCTTCTGTTGGCGTTGAGGAGGCGGAACCAGAGCCTCCTCCGTAAAAGAGCCCCCCACCTGCGAGTGGCTCCTCACGCGAGGTGCCTTGCAGCACCGCGGGTCTTCCGCGAGGATGAGGGCCAGCTTCTCCGGGTGCGCTTGGTGAAACTGGGAGAGGGGGGGATCCAGAAGGTCCCCTGTGTTCACCCATGAGTGTTCCTCAAGGCCGTACCAATCTCAGTCCACCAAGTACTGAATGACGCCACTCCAACCTCCTCACCGTCCGGAAGTATAGTTGGGACCCAGACATCTGTGGCAATAAGCCTGAAGAGTTTGGTGGCACACAACGTGAAGAAGGTGAGTATGAGTCCGGTCCCAGACTTCCTCGCAGTGACTGAGCCATTCTGTGACTGCTGGTAGTTCGGTGGGTTTTTCAGACCAAGGAAAAAGTGGAGATTGGAATCCCAGCACACACTTAAATGGGGTCATGCCCGTGGCGGGTTTCACTAAAGAGTTCTGAGCATACTCAGCCCACATGATATATTTACTCCAGTCATTTTGATGTTGCTGGCAATAAGACCTGAGGAAGCGGGTAATTTCCTGATTAACAACTGTCAAGATGGCGGCGCAACAGTAAATTCCATCAATATGTGGACTTTGCAACGAGAGGGGAAAACGTGCTGGATCTTGTTTACACAAACATACCCGGCACGTACCGTGCAGAGCCCCGCCCCCACCTCGGCTACTCAGACCACATACCTGTTATGCTAATCCCAGCATACAGGCCGCTAGTCAGACGCTTGAAACCGGTTCTGAAGCAGGTGAAAACCTGGCCAGCAGGAGCCATCTCTGCTCTTCAGGACTGCTTCGAAGACACTGACTGGCACATGTTCAGGGAAGCAGCA
>JAZGTJ010014564.1:0-14043 GCA_036877575.1 Botia almorhae
GCCGGGAGATTTTCCCATCAGCTGTGATTATTGCATGTGTTGAAAATGAGCTTGGAGGGGCAAGAACAGTTGTGCTGAAATAACCTTTGACCTCTTCTCCCATGCACTTGTCTGTGTTATAGAGTTCATGTTAGGACATCTGCTCGTAACACAACACACTCACGAATGAATGCACAGAGCTGGGATCAGTTCTGCTGGCAGATTACCTCACACAACTGCCCTTACACACAAAACTCGCACTGTATAGGAACCCTTGATTGGGAAAGCAAGCTGTTCCTCATGTGCAGTAGGACCCAGTGGACATCAGAACTGTTGTGTAAGTGTACAACAGCCCGCGAGACCCCAGAACTAACAGAGCTCATCTCTGTCTGCAGCAGATGGAGAACCGCCCCCTTCTCAACAGCCAATCATAGACTGGTTGTTTGTAAAAGGCTTCTACCCTGAGCGTTTTGAGCAACCATCATGCTTGCTCCATCTGCACGCTGTGTGTAATTCCAACAGTCACTTAGAATACTGATGTACAGCACGACGGTTGAGCATTGCACAACTGCAGCACAGTGCCCAACAGCAGTACAATGACAGGGATAACTCTCCCAGAACCTTCTATAAACTGGTCCAATGCAGTTTGCAGTATGTGATCCTTCTCTGATTCTTATTATGACTGAACTGCAGTCACTTCACTGCTCACTGTTCATGATGTCTGAAAGTCATTTTAGCTCTCTGTGTCTTTAAGAAACAATCTTTGAAGTAAGTGTCTGGATTTATCAGCTTATATATTTGCTGAATGGATACTGGACCCTAATGGAGTTTTTTTTACTTCTACAAGCAATCATTGATAAAACCAGGAAACTCTGTTTGTAGTGGCTTGATTTATTAGGCTCTATTTTGTGATATGGTGCTTTTGAGACCCTCTGACCGGCCAGCACAATTCTGATACCGTTTAACAGAAACAAACTTTTCTATTTTCAAACTATTGAATATGATGAAATTTAGGCAATTAATTAAATACGTATTAAATGCATAATTTGTCTATAAAAATACACATAAACATGAATGATTAGTGTGTGCTGCGGTCCAGCAGCGACCTCTACTGAATGATATTGTGAACACACTGCGGTGAAAGATCCGCATCTGCCTCGTGCACACACGCAGGTGTGCGTCGTTACTATAACAACCGCCTAACAAACTAGCGAAAGTGACTGTAGTGTGACTACATAAACATTCTCATTGGTTACAAATAGCCTAACCTGCCGTTTAAACAGCTGATAATTGCGTCATTTTAAAAGTATTTGTCACTTGTGACCTCTGCACTCAAACCAACACTGCTGAGTGAACACACACTGCAGGTCATGAACACACACACACACACTGCAGGTCATGAACACACACAAACACACACACACTGCAGGTCATGAACACACACACACACACACACACACACAGTTGCTACCTGACAGCACTGGAATCAAACCAGCAATCTTCTGATTACAAGCCCAACTCCCTTGCATACCCATAACTGCCCCAACTTGAAGCTTGCAGAAGAATTTTGAGGAACTAGAGCAAAGATTTCAAGCTGCAAAATGGTTGCAAAAGCACAATATAACTTTATAAGAATTTCACACTGCAGAACAATGTGGGGAAATACAGGCGTGATGTCACTCGCTGCAAACGTTCACAGTTAAAGCATTTCCAAACGATTCAATGAGATGATAGAATGAAGACAACAGACTTGAGCAGTTATCTTTGTCAATTAATGGTTTAATAAGTGACTGCACCAGGCATAGGCATTATTAATGTCATCTTAATAAATAACCTGCACCAAACCAAAGAGATAAAGGCGACCAGAAAGCATCGAGTATTTTTATCCCAAATGTTTTTTTAAACGCTCCTCCGTCATGTTCTGGGTTTGACAACATGAGGGTTCATTGGTCTCCGTTCCTTCGATGGTTTGCATTGCTTATAAGCGCACCTCCACCTGCAGCTGACTCACCTGAGACTTAATGGAGTCGCTTTCATACACGTTTATTTTGGACGGGTGTAATAGCTGATGGCAGGTTACATACAGTCCCCGGTGAAGACGGGCGTCGTTCAGAACCGGGAGTGCGCAACGGGGAAGGGGGCGTGTCCTTCCGCAGCTTCTTACTGTAGCTGCTCTGAGCAACGACGCATTTCTCGCTTCCTTCTCATAAGCAGCTTCAGGAATGGTGAGTGTTGAGAAAGTTTTACACTGTGCCGTTGTTGTTGTTGTTTTATACGTTACCTTCTGTTCCACACTTAACATGCGCAATGCATTTATTTGCGTTAAAAGGCTGCTGCTGTCTTTCGTAAGAGCGTTATGAAAGAATGACTAACATGACGGAATGTGAGAATACATAACAGAGATTCTGGGTGAAAATGGATTTATATGACTCAGAAATTAATTTGCGAAACGTATTTTGCTTTACTGATTACTATTAGCTTTTCCCCTTTAATGTATTTCTTGTAATTAGAGATTTTTGGACAGGAGACAAACACCACGCCACACCTCATATTGCCCTGTAGTTCAGTCTACAAGTGTGTTGTGCAATCACCTGTTTTTAATGTCATGTATGTAACACCGACACAGTAATGGAAAACTAGCACCAAAGTTTGATTTAGAGGCAGGAAAGTCACTCGAGTGTCAGTTCTTCTTCTGAACGTCTTGTTTCGACTTGTTAGTGAAGGAATGGAATGTGAAGACTGGTTCAGACATCATTAAACAGGTTCTTAGTTAGCTGTGTGGTTGTGTTGATGGTGTGTTCTGAATGTTTCTACACAAAGCTGTTTTATGAGGGTCATACAATGATTTGCTTTGTGTTTCAACAATGCAGGTTGTAATAAGATTTAGCTGCCTAACGGGACTGTAGATAATAAATGTGATTGCCAATCTGCCTTTACATACATACATATATCTGTCTATAGTACATGTTTGATTGTTTCTCCTGTCATCCAGGCCTCAGGTGTAGCCATCAGCGATGAGGTGATCGAGCACTTTAATTTAATTCAAGTGCATCGCCAGGGTGATGAGGAGAGAGAGAGGTTTAAACTCATGGTCATGCGCATAAGTGATGACCAAAAGACCATCATCGTGGACCACGACAACTGCCTGAGAATAAAGGATGTTGAGAAGGCAGAAGACGTGTTCCAGATGGTCGTCAATAAACTTCCTCCCAAACAGTGTCGCTATGCGCTGTATGACTGCTTCTATAAGACCGAAGAGAGCGTAAGGAAAGATCTGGTCTTCATCATGTGGTACGATCTCTTCATAACTGCTGTGTGTATTGTCTAGTCAGGTTACAGAGCTTGTTTGGCAGAGCTTAAAATATTTACAGAGTGAATCATGGCATCATGGACTTCCAACGAGCTCTTGTGAGAGCTCTCATCTCTAAGCAAGAATTTTGTTGATTGGTTAAAGTGCCTTTAACTAAGAAACCCAGCCATTAAGTTTAGCTTTTAAAAATGGTTCTGTCACATTTCCATAAAATAACAAAAATGTTATTTTCAATGTTCTGGGACTTTTGAGTGTGAATGCATTAGTAAAGGTTTTAAAATATCCTAAAACAGTTGTCATTGACGACTGATGTGGTTGTCTATGAGTTTTGGAAAAAACCTGGGCAACCAATAGAAACGCACCCATATTTGACAGCTTTGTAAGTGGATATCGGTAACCCAGGATACCTGTTCTGTCGTGTAGAATTTAGAGTAATGGCTGCATGAATCTTTCTTAATCTGGATCTTCTGTTTCTCTCACTGCACAGGGCCCCTGAGGATGCACATTTTAAGAGTAAAATGCTCTATGCAAGTTCAAAGGTGGATCTCAAGAAAAAACTAAAAGGTTTGTCTGTGTCTTTGTGGTGTTAGTAAATATGGTAATGATGTAGCGTTCAGGAACGAAACATCTTTTATTCCTCACAGGTTTGAAATTCGAATGGCAGGTGAATGACATAGCAGAAAAACACAGAAGTTGTTTACTGGAGAAACTTGGGCAGAAAATCACGACTTTGGAGGGGAAAGCAGTGTGAGAGTGCTCAGAGTAACATCCCAGCATCTGCCTTAACAGATTTCTTTAAAACCCTTCAGATACTGGTCAAAAATATCTTACCTCACAAAAACGATTTCTTTTTAGGCATGCTCATAAGCTTTGTGTGACTGGATAAAGTATTTTTATTTCATTTGACCTAGTAATACCAGTTTAAGACCTGAACTGGTTTTGCATGGGGGTTTAGTTTTAAACTCCTAGCTAATCCTCATATTTATCCATATACACCAACACACCTTTATCCAGCAATGCCAAACTATACGATGACCCTAGAAATCCTGCATTCGAAATCACTATTCACTGTGTTACCCAAAGCAATAACTCGCTGACACAGTTACTTAATGTATTGTGTGGTTTTCAATAGTTGACCAATATATTTTTATACCTACATTTTTAAGACAGTTATCATCATATTAGTCTTAGTTATAATAAAATTGATTTTTGTTTAGCACCCCCTATTATGCAAAAGCCATATTACTCCATATAATGAGTCATACATTTAGCTTTTGCACGGATATACAAATAAAGTTACTCCTCTCTGACAAAATCATTTCAATGACTCTTCTTATCCTGATTTTTAGGTTCGTGAATTATCATATGGTGCCTTCATATTATGAGAATTCTTTGCATACTCTTGATGCTGACAGTATATTAGCTCATACAAGTATTTGTACTTTCATACTTAAGTTCATAATATTAGAAAGTTAGCAGACAAGTGTAAACAAATCCATCCTTCAATGCTAGTACAAGTATTTCTTCCTCAAAACAGAAGCAGCAGCCACAACATGTAAACATGTCATTAACACATGAAATAAATGTTGCAGTTTATTAATGATCAAATGTAGACAGTGGTGGTTCAGCCAGCACTCCAAACACTGTATCCAACACAATGATGCATACTCACAAGTCACTGCAATAGTTATTGAGCACACATACGGTTTCCCTTTCAACTCTGACATCAGGGGGAGAGATACAGAAACACTTCTATAAGGCAGTTTAGGAAACATTTCAGTGTTCAGATGGAATCCAGCCCATCTAAACAATAAATCGTTTGCAATCGTTTACGGTTTCCTCAACAGGTGCAATCCCAGGACTACAGTAAGACAAATGTTCTGGAATGCTTCATTTTGGTCATCTTAAGGCAATTTTTGGTGAAACGTTTGGTGTCTCCCCCCTTAAACAGAGGTGGGGTCGCTCAGCTCACCACTGGCCCCCTACACAGAAAACATTACCATACAATGATACAGTAGCCACGCAGAGAACTCTTTATTAATATTTGTCATGTATTTACCTTTCCCTGCAGTTGCTCCTTCAGCGTTCTGACTTTCTCTTTCTCTTTGGCAAGCCGGTCCTGACTGTTTCGCAGCAGCTGCTGAAGTTTAGTGGCTGCTTGGCCCAAATCTTTAGCCACTTTTCGCTCCTTCTCTAGACACTCCTAAACACCATGTTATTAGCATTAAGGGTTCATACTGAATTTAACATCAAACCCTTTAAACGATCTTTTAAAATCAGAATGGCAAAATGGCAGAATGGCAAAATGGCTTAAAACTGCAATCCATAACTTTCACCTCTCTACTGCCATCTCTGTTGGAGGTATAAAATTGCAGGTTACTTGACACTTCATTGCCTGTTGAAGTCAAATGATGCCAAATTGACATTTCACACAAACTGTGACCCAACAGCTCAAATTATAAATCATTATTATAAACTTACTGTTGTAAATCGGGGTAAGATAATGAAATGGTGTTGAACACTGATCTGTTATGTACTGACAATAACTTATTTTTCTTCATTTTTAACAGAAAAAGTAAAGATTGCAGCTTTAATTGTCAAATCTTGGAGCTTTAATTAAAATCCTCATTCACAATGAAGTTCTACATTTGGTCTACACCTTCTCCATCAGCTACAGTTACATATAACACATTTCACCGTGTTGCTTAGAGCAAATGTTTACAATTAGTACATCTGTAGTCAAAACATACAGCACCTTCAGCATGACAACATCTTCCATGGATGCAGGATCTCCAGCCAACCTCATCTGTTCCACATGGCTTTCAAGCTGTCTTCTGAGGGCCTCCTGAGCCTAAGAATGGGTGGATGAGGAAGTAAAGACTGCAGTGCATGAATGATGAGTTTAAAATGAGCTTTTCACTTGAAAAATGAGCTTTTCACTTTCACAATCATTGTGAACTACACAGAAATCAGTTGAGGATCACTCCTGTACCTGCTCCACTTCAGTAGAGAGCTGCTGGGTTAAAGCCTGTTCACTCTGCAGTTTCTCCAGCGTCTGCTGCAGCTCGGCCTGGACCTGAAATCATTTATGAACTTACATTAAATACATTTAAATCACATCCTTCACCAAGCTGTTGTTACTGTTAGAAACCACATAGACAGATAGATAGTGTGTTAAGATCTTGTAAGTTCATCTCGCATCTTCTAAAAAACCGCCGCATGCCACACAAGAGCTTCGTTAGCGCACATTCCATTTAATAAGCAGTAAAGAATCAAGCATACATTTAAACAATGCGAGTCAAATGCAACAGACAAATATTACTGGTTAAAAACTAAGAGATAAAGAACTCAAGGCAGAGGAGGGGTTAACAGTCGCTGTTGAAAAAGCTGAAAATGGTTAGATTTCACAGTAAGAGATCTTCTCATTGGCAGCACTGGATAGGACTGACAGAAATGATGGATAAATAATCCATAGAATAAAATCCAACTAAAAACAGATCTCTGATATAAAATCTCAAACGTAATACATAATATGACCAAATCTGCATCCGTTTTTACTCTATGGACATTTGATGATTTAGACAGGCTGCGTCTCAAAACCGAGTGATCTAAATAAACAGCAGAACCATAAGAGTCCGGCCCACAGAGTACTGTACTGTAAATGCTAATAGAACAACTGCATATGTTAGCATATGCGTACAGTGGATGTGACAAATTGGCCATCAGCATCATCAGAGTACGCAAGCAGTGTATACACGAAGCTCGACTGTTCGAACCCTCGGTAATCTGCACTTATGCACAAAATTATTTCACTATTTATTGTGTATGCAACTATATGGCGAGCAGCATGTATCAGCATACACTAGCGTACATTAAAAAAACGGTACATGCTTAACTTGGATTTGAGACACAACCAGACAGTAGACGTGGCAGTTTGCATTGCAGTATGTATCTAATGCTGCTCAGTAAAAATCACAGGGTGCTCGCATGCGTCACACCCTAACCTGACACTCCTCTGCCTCAGGCTGCCCGTTCTCGGCCAATCCCTGAGCTCGCTTTGTCACGTCACTCAGCTGCTGCCTGACCTGGAAAAGGAAGCTGTCACTCAACAAAATCTCCCTCTGGATCTTTCCTTGGAAGGAGTTTTGGGTAAAACTGAGCATTATGGGAATAATCACCCAGCACATGTTCTTTGAGCTGAAGAAGAAGAGAAATAACCTGTGAAAGTTCCTCCCTCTGTGTCTGAAGCTCTTTCTGAGCTGCACTCAGCTGTCTCTCCATTTCTGTTAAACGCTGTTTCAACTGTAAACAACCAAACAGTCTGTTATACACCAGCACAACCACCAGCAGGTTACATGTGTGTGAAGCTTATTTAAAGTCGTATTCACAATAATCACAAATATTAGATAATATAAAGTGTTCAAATGAAACAACATATCCGCACAGTCACACTCCACTGAACATCAAAATATGTTTTGCAACAAAACAGAATATGTATAAGTTGTCTTTTGCAAAATGTGTTGCAGGGATTGTTTGTGTAGTATTAACATTGTGACTTTCACCTACTTATGCTTTTGTTTAAATAAAAATAATTCTCAATTAAAAACCACTAGCTTCTGTTGTGGAGTATGCATCAGTCTTATTGTGAACAGGCCCTTTCTCACGTGTGTCATCTCCTCTGATTGGCTGTTGGTGGAAGGTGCTGACTGCAGCTGATTCTCCAACAGCATCACCTTCTCCTTCAGCTGCACACAGAAAACACACTTAATAAAACACCATGAGAGGTATCCAGAGGAACACACTCCTTTATATATGCAGCTGAAGTCACTGAGGTTGTGTTAAAGCCAGACGTAATAAAGAACAACTGGAAAGTCATTTGATTGTGCTTCATAATTAAAAAGGATGCTTTAGTTTTTGTATTGTTGGTATTTTTATTGGCATTTCATATGAAACGTCCAAATAAATTAGAATTTCTATTTTGGACTCTAACCAATTGAAAAATAAAAATAAACAAAGTTTTTTTTTCTGCAGTGTCCTATAGTACAGGAAGTGAATACAAGAGATCACGCAGAAATCGTTTCCACAGGTACCTGTTGGCAGCTCTGGTTCTCTGTTCTCAAACTCTCTGTTGTCTCATCTAATTCCTGCACCTTTCTGAGTGCCTTTAAAAACCAAGACGCAACAGTCACTGAATGCCTCTGATTTATTATTGCATGAATGTGTGTGTGTGTGTGTACTGTAGGCAGACCCACCACACTCAGTTGTTCCTCTGATTGCATGACCTTGGATCTCCACACTCTCTCCTCCTCCTCCACACTCTTCTGAAGGGTTTTCAGCATCTCCTCCTATAGAACAACAGGAAACAAACGCAGCTTGATGGCACTTTGATTAAGACTTCAGTGGATCACTTCCTGAAATATGATCTCACCGTCTCGGTTAGTACGCTCCTATACTGTTCACACTCCGCCTGCAGTGTACACTGACTCTCCTGGGCCGCCTGCAGTTTCCCCATCACCTCCTATTTAATTACAAGAGCACTGCACTAATTACAAGTATACCTTGAATTCCCACAAGGGGGCGAAAGAGAGCCGCATTAAGATCATACGAGCACAAAGTCTACCACATTCTTACCGACATTTCTGTGCTATGCTGGGATTCTTCACTCTGTGGTGTCTGATTTAGCATCTCTTGTGCTTTAGAAGCAAAGTGCTGCAGCCATGTGGTCTAAATGAAGACAATATGAGACAAGGGATGAGCTACAATTCAAGGACCTGCATTTATAAGGACTTACATTCAGAAAACAGAAACTCTAAGGCCATACAATCTTTAATTGTATTGTGTTCATTGTACAGTGTGGTTATGATTTCCAAGACAAGATAATGTTTTATGTGAAACCAAACAATGGTTGTGTTCATGTGATAACTATGAGACGTTTAGCTACCGGAGCTGCGTCTATGTGGATGTGCGGGAAAAGGGAGTGAAGAACTTCTTTGGTCTCGGCCTGGAAAGATCTCAGTTTATCCTCCAAACTCTCCTGTAAAGACATTGAATGTTTAGTGAAGACCAGAAGCACATTAACAGCCTAAACCTCTCAAACCAACAGCAGGTCCAATCTAAACCCAGAAATAGAAATAAACTTCGTTTCCAATATCATCTCTATCAATATTTATATTCATAATATTTAAAACTAAAATAATCTTCACCCTGAGACTTAAACATTTTAACCTGAGAATGATTAAATTCCCCAAACATTTTTAGAAAGACTCTCATACAAGACTTAAAAACAAAACATGATGTGGAGGAGCACAAATCCATATCATGAACTGTACAATGAGATAACAGATGTATCTGTGCATTTGTTTATGAATCTTCTGTACTTACATTACTCTGCACCTGTGACTGGTGTAGCTCCTTGATCTTCTGCACTTCCTGCTGGTGTGACATCACTAGACTTTCTTTCTCAGCGACACTGAAAAACATCAGAACACACATGGAGGATGTGATCACAGAACCCTCCTTACTGCTGATGGCTGTCAGGAAACACAGCAGGCTTCAGTGAATATGCACCTGTTATGTAGTGACTCCAGATTGGCTGTGAGGTCTGTCAGCTGTAGATGAGGGGCATTATTACAAACAGCCTAAAGGATGAAACAGCCTAAACGCACTGCAAGCTGCTTTGGTTAAAAGCGTGTGTCAAATTCATAAATGTAATGATGTTATGTAAAAATGTTAAAAAAAGCAAAGTGGATTTACGCTTTTTTAAAAAGTGGATTTATAGCGGGAAGCTCTCGTACGCTGGTGTTGTACTGTTCTGCGTGCCTCTTCATCTCGTCCTCCAAAAAAACCACCCGAGTCTCCTTTTCTTTTAGACTGAAAGAAGAGAACCAGCATGAGAACTACAGACAGTTTAAAACAGACTGTTGCACTTCACAAAACAGAACTATAAGCTCTTGTTTCATTATAAACGATACATACCGTCTTTTTAGCTGTTCTAGCATTTCCGTGTTGTCAAGCTATGAATAATAAAAATCACTGGTCTGAATAACCTGAGGCCATGAATGAATATTGTGTGCGTTTAACAGTTTTGACATGATTAACTCACTCTGTCGAGGTCTGAACGTTGTTGTTTAACCTGATGGAGTTCTTCCTGAAGACTTGCTATTTGGCGGTCTTTTTCTTTAATGCTTACATTACAAAAATGACAACAGCAATAGAAGAAATGGATTAATATCATGCTCTATTAATATCATGCCTCAGGAGCTTTATTGACATGCATTAGAACAGCAGTATCAGACATGTTCACTGTACCTGTGCTGTAAACACTGCAGCTCTGCTGGGTCCTCCACCTGAGGACACATTTGATTGGTTGATGAATACAAATAAATCTGCGTGCATAAACTTCAGTGTTAAACAATAAACAGCTTAACTGATTCACAAAAAGCTATCATGTCAAAACAGCAGTAGGTTGTAACCTGACGGGTGATGGTGGTTTTGAGTTGGGTCAGCTCTTCTTCAAGAGATGA
The DNA here is from genome assembly GCA_036877575.1 of Botia almorhae. Taxonomy (NCBI): domain Eukaryota; kingdom Metazoa; phylum Chordata; class Actinopteri; order Cypriniformes; family Botiidae; genus Botia; species Botia almorhae. The sequence goes on from JAZGTJ010014564.1 coordinate 10,813, forward strand.
AACTCTGCTCTCTTTCTCCTTCAGACTAGAGATTGAGGGAGGAGTCAATGTGAATTCACATGTGAAACTGATGTGAAGTCATTCATTCATATCACATATCACACTTCTTTACCTGTTTTTTGCTTGCTCCAGTTCAGCTGTCAAATCCTGTAATTATGATAAACACACACGATGATCAGACTACTGACCCACAATATAAATATGAAAAAAAAATGTTTCCATCATTTATTCACCCTCATGTCATTTTGAAACCCGTATGACTTTATTTCTTCACACAAAAAAACTTTTTTGCTGAACACAAAAGAAGATTTTTGTGGTTTTGTGTTCATACAATAGAAATGAATAAGTGCTACTGTTGTTTAGTTCATACAGGTTTGGAATGACAAGAGGGTGAGGAACTGATTTTTGGCTTCATATCTCAGCGGTGGAGCAACAGCCCCAGCAGAGTGGAGCGTCACCTGTGAGCTGTGGCTCTGTTCTGTGTTCTGACTCGCTTCCATCAGCCGCTCTCTGTCCTCCTGTGCATGTTTCAGCTGTTTCTGCAGACTCTCCACCTGTCCGGCCTGCTCACTCAGCTCTGCCTCCACACCGGCCACACGAGCCCGAGCCTCTGAGACAGATGACAACACATCACTCTTCACATCTAATGACCAATGAAAGAAAACTCCAGCATGCAGGAGTGTTTCTGACTCAACACTGAGCTGAATGCACACAGTCTGTTCACCTGCTACAGCAGCAGCCTCTCGCTGAGTCTGTTCCAGCTGGGTTTGAAAACTGTTTCTGCTGCTCTGGGTCTGTCTGAGCTCCTCACTTACATCCTCCAGCCTCTTCTGCAGGGCCTGTTCACTGCTCAACCAGCTGGCCTGAGACACACACACCCCAAAAACACACAGGTCACGCACCTCCACTGAAGTCTTTATACAAAACATGACAGAAAGGCCTACAAACACAACGTTTTTAAGGCCGCTTAAAAAGATAAAACTATATCAGGAAGTAAAAACTGCAACTGTTTTTCTTAGTTACCTTCTTTTAGCCATTTTTGCAAATACTTGTTAGCAGCTGTTTTTAATGTCACTTTAAAGCATGAAGTCTTGGGGATTGGTTGGGGATCAGACCTGCAGCTGGACTAGCTGTTCTTCAGCTGTGGCAGCTTTAGATTCCAGACTTTTCTTGAGCTGTTCGTCGGCCTGCAGGGCCTCGCTCTTCTCCGTCAGCTCCTTATTCAGTCGAATGCAGTCCTGGCGCAGTTTGGCCAACTCTGCATTTTGTCTGATGGACCAAAAACATACTAAATGTAAATCACTGTGTATCACAATGATGACATTTACAAAACACATGTAAAGACATTAGGTTCATACTTGCTCTCCGTCTGACAGGTGGCTTGGTTCAGTGCCTCTCTGAGGATGGAGTTCTCCTGCTGTAGACGGGCCAGCTGAGCATTGGGACCTTTCTCCAGCTGCTCTTGGAGAGCCGAGACCTGAGAAAATTAAAAACAGGACACGAGCAGATGTGTCCTCCTAAATGTCAGGGCTGCCACAGTTAACTTCTGACATTTTGTCTGTAAAATGTATAACACAGCAAACCCATTTATAACATATTAACATATAGCAGCAGGGTAAATGTAATTAAAATGTATAATTTGTTTTCTTTATATGAATGTATTAAAACCATTTGAACAACTTGTCAATGTTAAAGCAAAACAAGCATGAAAGATGCTAGCTAACAAATTAATCATAACTAAGAAATTGTAAAATTAAGGATTATTTTAATCTAGTGACAGCCCTAATACATATACATACACACATAAACATATCCTAATACACTCATACAAACAAACACACACACACACACACGCACGCATGCATGACCATCCCTACCATGTACGACTCTACAGAGGGCGTGTAGTGTGCCGAGTTCTCACTTTAGCATTGAGCTGTTGGGTCTCAGTGAGGTGGTCTTGATAACTGGCCTGCATGCGTGCTTGAAGAGCCATGATGTCCTGCTCACGTTTACTCAGCTGAGAGCTCAGCCTGGTCTCCACAGACGCCATCTTTGACTTCTCCACCGACAGCTCCTACACACACACAACCAAACCTCAATCAAAGTCAAGCAAAACTGACATGAGCGTTTTTAAGATCGGCTAGAAGCTTCACCTTATTCAGTTCTCTCAGTCGGCTCTTAGCAGCTGCTGCGTCCTCCTGCTCAGCTGCCAGCTGCTTTTCTCGTTCCTCCAGCTGTTTCTTCAGCACGGCCACTGGATCACCCTTCTGTGTGGCCTATAAACACACACGCACACACACAAAGACAGAAAACTTCTGCTCGAGTCTAAATGAACTACATACTCGTATATAAAATATCATATATATTATTTATTTATTTACTCTTCGAGTAAAAAATGACTCCTCTAGGCAGAGAGCCACTCGTACCCTGTGCCAGGTGTCCTGGACGACCCCGCCCTTATCAGACAGGATCTCCATCAGCTGCTGGGCTTCTCCTTCACTAAACACCATACTCTTCACTGTAGAAACCAGAGTCTTATACGACAGACACAGGGGGTTGCCCACAGGGTCGGCCTCTACTAGAGAGAAACAGAGAGAGACAGAGAGAGAGAGACAGAAAGAAACAGAGAGAGAAACCGAGAGAGAGAAACCGAGAGAGATGTGTGTAAGAGCGAGCAAGCGAGAGAGATAAAGAATGTGAACGTGTGTCTGTGTGTACTTGCTCATTTCTGTAGGTAATTTGTGGAGAAGGGGGAATACCTGGTTCTGCCTTCTTCTTGGTTCCTCCTTTCTTTTTGGGGGGAGGCTCCTGTTTGGGTGTTTCTGCTTTTAGAGTCTCCACTGGAGGAACTGCCATCACAGGAACATTTCTGATCAGGGTTTCTAACGGAGCCGCTGATTTTGGCATAACTTCAGCAGAGGTAGAATCCACTTTGGCTTTTTTCTTCTTGTTGTTGTTCTTAGTAGAGGGGTTAGCGAGGGCATCTCCAGCGGCTGCTGCAGCCTTATGGGAAGGGGCTGGGGCAGGTGGACTGGGTTTTTGGTTAGAAGCAGATAGAACATCTGTCTGGGTCAGGTCAGTTGAAGAAGACTTTTGGACTGGTGCAGTTGAAGAAGATTTCTGGGCTGGGGCCGTTGAAGAAGACTTCTGGGTTGGGGCAGTTGAAGAAGACTTCTGGGTTGGGGCAGTTGAAGAAGACTTCTGGGCTGGGGCAGTTGAAGAAGACTTCTG
>JAZGTJ010014566.1:0-14040 GCA_036877575.1 Botia almorhae
TCCATCACAAACACCATCATCCACCGAATCAGATTTGATTTTCAAGCCGCCTGAACGCAGCCGTTATCCTCATGTTGGGAGTGACAGGCACACGGTGGAAAGCTGAGCTCTCTGGAGACGAGAACTTTCTGCCATAATGACACGCTTGGTCGCTGAACCCAAACGAGCAACAAGGGTGTCTGCAAATGTATGTGCCCCCTTGTGTTAATTAAACTGATATAACAGAGTGTCAGATGTGAGTTGCTTTCATTTCGTTGCGTTAAACGCTCTTGTCCCTACTGGGTTGCTCAGTGTCTCTCTCTCTCTCTCTCTCTCTCTCAGAGATTGGCTGGGAGACAGAGTATTATACTCAATGTAGATGGAATCACTTGTGATATCTCTTTGGATGCATTTTAAAATACGTTTGGAAATCTTTAATGTGATAGTAATATTTTAGTTTACAAGGCTGCATTAACACTGACTAATGCACCGATTTTGAAATGTTAAACTTTTTGTCTTGGCCTGCACAATTAAGAACCTCAGTTTTGTTTTCTTGTGGAGCTACAGCGCTTAATAACTAAGTAGGCAGTACTGGACCAGAGCTAGAGGCTGGTCCAAAGCTAGATCTGATTGTGGCCCACATTTAAATGCGGCCCAAATATGAGTCCAAAAAAATCTGATTTCTGTTTGTAGCACGCATGCTACAAAAACCGCCTAGATTGTGTGTGAACAAAAATCTACAATGATTGATAGTGTAAACGTAGCTGAGCCATGACTGAGGCCTTGCAGAGAAAGTGCACGTGCCCTTAAAATGTCTTACCCACACACCCTAATTAGGGTACAGGATAGATGAATAAGACATGACCATAGACCATCTCCACACTCACAGTCAAGTCAAGAAATTCTGTGCCCTTGTGTGTGTGTTTGTGTGTTTGGCAGAGAGAATTTTAATGTGTGTGTGCGCGCATTATGTTTATTTAACGCTTGTCTTGATGCAGACTAATGCTGACAGATTCCTCAGTAGAACCAGCGGTCTATCCACACACTGTCTAATTAAAACTAATCTGCTATCTTAAATTCGCTGACTAAAATCAAAATACGGTACATTACTGTTATCACCATTTCTGACAGCTTTGCTGTTTACTCTCTGCAAGGTTTGATTCTCAGCTTGTTTTGTGTCTGTGGCATGTTTTAGCCAGTCCACAATTTCTCTAATTCTGACGAACACATGGATGCTGTGTGTGTTTCTTTAACTTAAAGCACTTTCATGTCTCAAGGGTTGTTTTTTTAAGTTATTTTTTAAAACTCTAAAAACAACGTTTTTTTTAGAAGTTGGTGTACTTCACCCAGCCTATCAAGCTAATGACAGACCAGCGAAGGGTTTACTTGAGAGTAAGATGTGTTCTGTGTAGTGTTCTGCTGGTCCCATATCGTCTTTGGATACCCTGAGTGACAGAGAGATTGAGAAACATCTCGACATATAGGCAAAAGAAAAGATTTTGCCATTTCTTGGCAAAACATCTGTGCACTGCTTTTAAATGAATGATCTCCCAGCTGAAGTATTTTTGCTAAACAAGAAACCTTGAGAACGCTGGAGACATAAAGTGTTTATCAGTAAATTTTTTACCCCTTTTTCCTGATGTTGAACTGTGTTTTAAAATGTTATCGTTTGGTAACAGATTCGGAAGATTCTTAATAGAAACAGAAAAGGAATAAAGTGTTTAGTCTTTGCTAAATATAACCAGTAAACAACACTTTAATGAATGTTATCTTACCTTCTAATTTACTTCCAATGTAAAACTGTTGTGCTTACCTGTTTAGATCATTTCTGTGGAAAACAAAACTTGAAGTTTAGCATGTCAATAATAAATAATATAAATATATAATCAGATAAAACCACTTGTCATGATCCAATCAATTCCTGATGGATAAAAACAAATCCTGTCTTTCAGTTGTGTGTTATATACGCATCGTGTTTTATATAAAATGCGTCACATACAGAAGATGGGTCACAATCTCTGATTCACGTTGACTCAGCAATATGATGATCAATATTTATAATGATTCATTTTGAGAAGGAAATGTCACATGACTTTCTGACATTACCACTGACCAGAAAACATTAGGCGACCCATCATGGTCGCGTTTGCTCCATCAAAATAACTTTATGTGCATCCAACCTTTCAGCAAATCAGTTCCACACACATTTTGCTTCCCATTTCCCGCTGCACTGTGTTAGTCTCAGATCCTAATCAATTCGAAATAAATAATAAACAAGATGGCGAGGGCGCTTATATGTGGTTATTGCCCCTCTCGCAGGGTTCGATAACGCAGGAGGAAATTGCTTCCAACCCTTATTACTCGTCTAACTGTCCATGTGCACCTAGAAGTTTCCAATCTCATCTCAACTCTCAGCCTCCAAATTCAAAGAGAGACAGAGAGAGCGACAGTGATGCAGGCAGCCAGAAAGCACAGAAGAGGTGAATGAAATGGGTGACAATGATGGCAGAGATATCGAGAACAAAGGAGCAAAGAACTTTGCCTAAGCAGCTGAAGAGCCCGAGTAGAATATTATGCTAGTTAGCATAGCTGTATTTGTGACCGATTGTTCTGCAATTTTACCACCATCACTAAGTAGGGCTGCGATTGTTCACCATGGCTGTTGCTATGGTGATCTGGGGCTTGTTTGCCAAAGGGAAGACTGTGAAAGAGTGAATTAAATGTGCCTGATGCTTATTTACTGTCCAGTAACACATCCAATAACACACATCGCGAGGCAACGTGTAAGAAGACGGCCTTTTCCCAGTAAGAGCTTTGTTTAATGGAAGCAGGCCAATCACTGGAAAGCGCTGTATGTGTGCTCAGTGTGACAGTGGTACAAGCACAGAGGTAGACTCGCACTCATAAACAAGTTCACACACAGACATTTATGCTCACTGGAGCAATATGGCGTCATTCTGATCAGGTTTGAAAGGGACGGTTCACCCAAAAATGAAAACTTCAAATGTGTTTTCTCGCCATCGCGTCGTTCACATTTACATCTGTTCGTTTAGCAGAGAGAGCGTTTAACATTTGCCATAAGAGCCAACAAGAGTCTCCAAAGCTACATTTACAAGTAGCACTGGTGACAGGGACAGAATGAACAGTATAATGTTTTATTTTTTTGACATTAAACATTTGGAAAGTTCAGGTTTATGTGGAACAGGTGCTTCTCCGAGATGTTTCTTGAAGGTTGTGATGGTTTTCGGCAGATGGGGTTGAGGCTGGCAGCTCGCTCCATCAGAGAGGAACAGAATGGGTGAATGTTTTTGAAAGCGTGTGAATCGTTGTGAGGGAACAAACAGCCGTCGTTACAAACCCGTAAAATGTTAAATGTTTAGCAAACAAAAAATATTTAAAGAATGTTTATGCATTTGATAGTCACGTGATGTTGGAGTTTTGTAAAGGGAAAGATTTTCAGTGAACTTCCCTCACACAAACATTTGAATGGTTTTAGACACCTGGGAATATAGTGCAATATAAAATAATCATGTTGAGTACTTTTATAATGCTTTTTTTGGTGCTTGTAAGAATTCTCTTTCTTTAAAAAAGTGACTTAGATAACCACATTCAGGTGCAAATGACAGAATTAGTATTTTTTGGTGAACAATTTCTTTAATGCTCTTTCAAAGCCTAATATTCCCAGGATGGTTAACAAACTGTTGTCAGTAGGTTTAATTCTACCCTCTCTGTGGGCTATTAATAGTTCATAAAAACTGAAAAAGCATTTGAAATACATTTGATATCTGCCCAATCCTTAGCATTCCCTCTGCCGCCTTCCATCGATGTCAGCTTCTCCAAATGAGATGACCGCTGGGGACTGAACGTGGTCCTCAAAATCATCATCATCATATCATTCATGTGTACCCCTTAAAAGAACTTTTCATTTGAAAGCTCTGTTCTTCAGAAGCTCTTCAGCCCTGAACCAGGTTCCATGTTTTAGCTGCCAGCGGATAGAAGCGTGGTTAATTAAAGTTGCATCAGCCAATTTGTATTTTTGATGCATGCTTGCAACTGCAGCGTTATTAATTATCCTAAGAGCAAGTTTAAGAGGCTTACATCACTGGTACCCTGACGGGCGATATTAAATACATTTGTACTTTCTTTGAGCTTATTTGTGACTTAAGGGTACTATTAAGCTGTTACGTTAATGACTTAAGGTTAAAAAGTGTGTAATTTCTGTTCACAAATTTGAGCAAACGGAATAACAACAATAAAAATGATAATTTTTAAACAGGTGTTGTAAACATTCCCCGTCTGCTATTATTAGCTAATTTTAGCTGTGAATGCGTGCCTTGGTCGGGCTGTGGTGTCCGGCTGGTTGGGATGGTAAAAAAGCAAAGCGCTGTTTTGATATGAAATGTCATCGAGTTTACAGTTTTCATAGGAATGGCTTACTCATAATTGTTTATGCATCTTTAGGGATTAGTGTCTCCAAAAATAAAAATCGTGTCATCATTTAGCTTACTCATCCTTAAGTCATTCCAAATCTGCATGTCTTCCTTCATTCTGTGATCTTCTCCATGCAATGAGACTGAATGGGGACTGGAGACAGTCGGTGAGTCACAAGCATTTTTACAGTAACATTTGTGTCCCACATTTGAAATAAAGTCAAACAGGTCTAAAACAACATAAGGATGAATAAATAATAACATAATTAAATGTTTTTGGGGGTGAACTGTCCCTTTAGGATAATATAGGTAGATAATTGTTTTAACATTAGAAAAAAATGCACCCATCACTCGGATATGCAAATAATGTATATTATGAAGGTTAAAGGTCAATTCATATTTACAGTTATTGTGAGGGGGATGGCAGAACCTGACCTCTGCCAGTAGAGATTTAACATATTTAAATACAAACACCTAGACTATCCGTCATATTAGCATACAATGGTCGTGTGCCAGTATGCAAATAGCCAGCTGTATAAATCTTTTAAAAAGCATATTTTTCAGTTTAAAGTTCGTATTTATCACTTATTATTCTGCCGCGAGGATATGGCGTTTAATTCCACCGAAAACCAATAAATGAAAAATATTTCACCCCGCGCTCTTATTCATTTTGATTCTGCTCATTATTGCCGTTCACATTGCAGATGGCCTAATTCAGGATGCGTTAGACTGCGTTCTGAAAGTCTGAGACTAGCACGTCCACATAATCCCTCCAATTATCCAGTTCAGGGTGTATAAACAGCCGAGTGCTCTGCTAATATTACTGAGGTTTGATTGAAATCTTTCGGTCTCGTGTACGCAGAGCCAGCAAGCCAAACCTGCTGACCCTTCAACTCTTCCATTGTGTTATGGTACAAACATTTGAATTGCAATGAATTGCTTGGTAGCAATGTGTAAACTGATTCTGATAACACAGCTGATGTTAAGATTTAGGTGGATGATCTAAGATCCTTATTTAAAGGGCCTCGGATGCTTTTCAGCACTTTGAGCTGTTTCTGAAGTTCTCCACCAGCTGAGATTATGCGAGCGTGACCAAGAGGTCAGAGCTGTTCTGTTCTAGATGTGTAATTTTGTGTGTTTATCTGTGTGCTGTGCACACGCTAAAGCAAAAAATGACATTTTGGGCCTCTGCGGCTCATTAGTGTGCGCACAAACACGCACAGATACACGCGTGCTTCTGTTTGTGAGACGACCTCACAGAAATACTCACACACTCCCTCCTGTTTTCTTTCTGGGCGTATTTCTTTGTGCTGCAATCCACAGAAACATCCTGAGGCAGTAGCTAGCATGCTCACTAGTGGGAGCGTAGCGTTTCAAGCTGACCAGATGTATACATTCCGTGGTGTTTGTATACTTATAACTTGTTAAGAGTCGCGACAATGGTTTTTTGCAAGCGTCCTATCCTGCTCACCTGCTGAGCTGGTAAAATGACTGTTTTTTTGACAGGGTTTCTCTGGCTGTGCCGGTATTCAAAGCGAGCCAAAAGTCTGTCAGAGCTGATGGAGCAAAAGCATCCGCTCGGCACTGCGCTTTCAAGAGAGGAAAGATATTTAAGTGAACTCCCCGTAATCACAAGGTTTATGAGAAATGGAGAAAGAGATGTTGTGTGACAAGATTCAGAACACAGACAAATACTACAGATTTAATCAGATTCAAAGCCGTCACTTTGAAGCCACCGTGTATGCAAAAAACGGTAACAAAACAATATCTGCAGCAAAGCATTCTGGGAGCAGATGGCACTTACAGCTTTAATTGCGACACCGCCGTGGTTTGTGGTTCATTCCGTGCCTCAAATTTGTAGATAGCTATGTGACTCACTTATAACAAAAAAAACGACCGTGCTTCGTTAAATGTTGACACAAAAACTGAATTTGATGCAATTCTGACTGCCGTGTTTTTTATAGCGATCCATCTAAAATAAGACTTTGCAAGATGTTTGTTTCAGAAATGCCAGATCTTTCGTTTCACTGTCCACGCCAACGTGACAGTGCAATATTCATGAGTTTCCCCGACACTTGAGTTGTCAACATGGACTCAAAGGCCACTGCGCTGTTTGATCGCCCTTCCTCTCATGGTGTGGGATATGACAGGCTTAAGGGATAGAGAGACAGGTTAACCAATTCCTGACCCTCGAAGGAACCTTCAGGTGACAAAACTAACTCGTCCTCTCAGCAGAGAGATTGCTTTGAACTGACATCATTCTGTTTAAGAGTAACTGTCTTCATGTATGGCCTCTACTTTATATCAGCAACTAAAATATGAGAATAAGGAGCAGTATATTATGCTAAAATAGTACAAATGAAGCATTACGGTTTATCATTTATACTCAATAATTGTACTCAATTCTTTTGAGCTGATGTAAATGTAAAAAAACAACAACTGTAGTACAGTAATATTTACTGTAAGATATTGGGACAATTACTGTATGAGATCACTATTGAGAATACAATGTACAAAAAAGAACCTCAAGACCGAAATATCTCTGGCCTGCAGGTGTGAATTTGCACGCTCTCGTCATCTGTGATTACTGTATGCGGCGCAAGCAACATTTGGTTGTAACATTCCGAGAGCAAACATATCTCCCAGAATTCTCTGTTCTCTCAGCCCATTGGGCAGATCTGCAGACTGATAATGTGATCGTTATCCGAGAGGAAGTGAGCGGCTGTGCCCGGCTGTTCCAGAGAGATCTCCACCAACACACGGAGACACAGGAGCAAAGGAGATATCGCTTCCAGCCTCGATGCATACAGACGGTCAGGGAGAGCTAAAGCAGCCGGCCGGAAAGCCTGCGATCCTCATGCAGCGTGTTTGCACGCGTGCCAGTTTCTGTTTGATAGAAGCCGAGGCAGATACAGAAGTTCTTTCAAACATGGGCTCTCTTACCTCTCTTTCCTGTCTTCCAGCGTTTAGATAAGTTCCTGTTTCCTCTAGGTCTAACTCAGGTGGAAAATCAATATTTTTATCTGCCTAATCGGTGTGTGTTTTCCCCTCCTAAGCGTCTGATCTGTCTTTGATTGTGTGTACAAGGTGTGGCGGATTTTACTGTTTACTTTTCTCCGCGTCGGTTGGAATACTCGAACCGTGATCTCTGAAGCGTGACAGGAAGAAGTTTTCACTCCTGTACTGCGGCTGTGCAGACTGTTAGTGTAAATTTGACAAGAATATATTTATAAGAATATATACTGGTCACATTTAACCGTTGAAACCAACAAAAAGATTTGTTTATGTATATGAAAATAATGTCATATTAGGCGTTGAATTTCGTATGAAGAAAATGAACAATGAATTGTATTGTTACATCATTTAAAAAAACTGATACTGATAATCTCAGTACAGTGATGTATGCAAATGTATGCAAATATATGCAGAACATAGTACGCAAATTGGTTAATTGGCATGAAAATATTGTTGTGTCGTAATGCTGCCAAAAAATCATTGCTGCTTTTTATTTTGGAAATGTTGTTGACAGGTTGTGAGATTCGCTCAAGTAGAATATACTTGTCTTTTTACATCTGTGTGTAAGAGAGGGAGAGAGATAGGAGATAGTTGTGTTATTGTATAGACTGCATTAGATTGACTCCTAATGCGTTGACCAATGGAGGAACAGCAGAAATCTGTAAATGTCATGTTTAAGCTTACCTTGCACACTGTGTAAAGATACTGCTCTGACAGTGTGTTGGCTCTCTGAAGAGATCCTTCATCTCTCATTGGCTCACAGTCGGCTAAAGGTCCTGTGCTAGTGAATGAGCAGTAAAGTAACTTTAAACGGCCATTTAATCAATTGCGTGCCTTGATTACTAATAATCTAAGCATCATTAATTAGTGGAAAAATGCTGACTGAATTCTCTTATGATTCATTTGTTGCTATTTTAAAGGAACATCAGAACATGTAAATACACATCAGAACATACACACGGCCACATGCGTGAATAATTGGACACTAAATATTTATTTGAAATAATTTATTACCTCATCTGTAACAGATTCAAACCAGCGGAGCAGAGTGATACATTAAACATATAAGTAGCATTGGTCAGTATAACTCACAGTACCCAAATGAATGATGAGTTATCAGTTTAAGCAGTCATTATCAGGGAATAACTGACCTTGGAAAGTTGCAGCTGACCAATCAGATTCAAGAGCGCACGTTCATAGCTTTGATCGTGTTAACCTTTGCACAAAAGGTCAGATTTCCATGTTTCCATTGAAGCACGCACAACGCTCCTCGACACATTCTCAGATTGTGACAGAATAACATGGATCAACAGGTTTTGTGGAGGAGAATTTCTAGCCTAACCTACCGTAACCATTGACAGTTTTACAAACTGGTATTAAAGCTGGGAGGACATCATCGTTATGCTGATAATTTAATAGAAAATTAAAAATGTATTAAGTTAGAAAAACTGCAACATAAATGCATTGTCACTAATAGTCTCAGACTGTATATCATATCACAAACTAAGCTGTTTGTAATTGGGCACGACTGTGTTTTTCATCATTTGTCTAAGACTTTAAACCATTCTTTAGTTACCCAATTATGATTATAATGGAGGCCACAAGATCCCATTAAATCAAAGCTGCAGACGCAGTTTACTTTGCTTTTCTTGTGATGAGTCTTCCCTGCAGGCATTTCCCACAACGACATGTTTTAAACTCATTATGACAATTTTGGTAAGAAATGATTCATGCCTATAAATGTGAGTGCTTAATAATCGAGGGCTTTGTTATGCTGGAGACATGTAACAGTGTTTAGACCCTGTGAGGGTGCCATGGAAACTAAAGTAAAATGTATTCCATTTAGTGCCTTTGTATTGTCTTAATTTGTTAATGAAACACTAGAATATTATATGATTCAAAGCATTTGTGAGGATGCACCTTAAAAATATACATACTGTGTATTGCACCTGTTCATAGCATTTAAAATTGAACAGTTGTTTATAACTTTATTGATCATATATTTGTGATTTGTATTGGTTCATTTGTTCAGATTGAGGAGGGACGTTTGGTTCAGCTTCTGCACACGGTTTTTCACTGGTACTGGAAAGAGTTATGATTGTTTTTCCTCTGATTTATAATGCATGAGATGGATTGAGGATGGAGTTGGAGGGTACATTTCTGTGATAAGCAAAAAGCTGCAGGAAAGTGTGAAATTTAAAGCTGAAAATGATCTGACCAGTTCTGTATCTCTTAGATCGTTATGGACAGTGCAGGCCACACGTAAGATCTGTTTGAAATCTGTTTGTTAGCTTGTTTGCCTGCAGTCATCGTTTCTGATCAAGAAGGCAAAAATGTTCGGTGAAATGAAAAAGTATATTTTTATATTTTTGCAATTCAGAAATTCAAAATTTGATCAGGATCTAGTTTAAATATTGAGACATTCATTACGGAAACCATTCGATTTCACTCTGTATATCGATAGTAAAACACGAGATGTGCTCGTTCCTTAGAGAAGTTCCAGATCTTGCAAGGCAGAAAAAGAATACTGACGTTTCATTGACCTGACACTCATGTTTTCGGTTTTCGGTTTTCTGTGGGGTGCATGAGAATTAACATGTAAAGGTTTGTCCATGGTACATAAAATGGATGTGAGGTAGACAAGAGCAATCACTATTTAGTATTCAAATGCATGTGCGGAAAATGACCAGTCGCAATCGAGTATGCAGATTGATGTCAGACTTTGTATTCAAAATGCATGCCTTAGAATAAAGTTAGAATATTTATGCATGCGTGCTCCCTTAGGCAAATGTATTTTGGACATAGCAATGCATAGATGCATTTCAAATTATAGTCATAAGTGTATCAATATCTGTTGGTTTGTTTTGTACACAAACCCCAAAGTTTTGAAGCACCATGAATTATACATATTTAAAAAGAAAACATGCTTTTTGAGTGTGTTTCAAAAATTAAAAAATATGAACCGAAAGAAGACCATCAACTGGCTTCATAATGTATTTACAGTACGCTCAAACTCAGCACTTTGAGGGGGTGTTGGTTATGCTTAATTTATCCTTTATGTTGCCCAAACTAAATGAACTCTCCAGTGGGTGGATTTTCAGAGGCTGCATTTGCCCCACAGGAGCAGAATTCTAATGAGACCTAAACAAATATATCAGCAGATCATTAATTACAGCAGAGACCGTACAGAGATGGAAGCCGCCTCCGTACGCCAGCGTCTTCTCCTCTCGCCGTGCTCTGATTCATTTAGTAAAACCTTCATCAGTGTGCTAGTCACTGCAGGTGCTGAAAATTGTGTTTTGTTTTGATTTGTCTCCCATTACAAAGACAGCAATCAAATACTTCACAGCCTCGCTGTGTGAGAAGAGCGCCAGACAGACATCAGTCAATGAGAGTTGATTTAATGTTTTTACAGCCACAGAAAGAGTGAAGGTATAATAAAAGAAGAGACTGGCTAATATTTCTAGTGAATGAAGGAATAGAGAAAAGTAAATCGATGGAATAAAACACAAGATCATCATCTGAATCTGAATACACACTGTTGAGCTTTCACATTCTATAGATTTTGTAGACTGTTGAAGTCTAAAGATCATTCTTTACAATGGAGTTGAGTGTAACACACTATATATATATATAGAGTCCAGTTGCATGAGCATACACCATGGTATGAATAATTCTGTGATTTGAATCTCTCTCTCTCTCTCTCTCTCTATATATATATATACAGTCTCTGTCTGTGTAAAATTCCACCTTTGAGCAGATCTTGATTTTGTTCCTCGTTTTTGTCTCGTTTGGTTAATGCGGTATAATAATGCTCCGCTGCGTTTTAATGACAGTATAGTTTTATAGCTCATGTATTTCAAGTGTCACATGATACATACTGAACGGTCACACCGCCCAGCCGTACGTCCTTCTGTGTCATCAGCATTGTCATATATTAATTGTGGCCTCTATGAATCACACAAAGATGTGAAGCCTGAGCCAAACCAATAGGGGATTTCAACACCTAGTCTAATCCTCTTTCTATTAGCAGCAAAAGAGGCCAGTTAGTATTCTTGGCTTGGAAGAGGGCAAGGCTGGGAACTCTTGGCACTGGATCTGACCGAGTGTCTAAAGTCGTTCATTTCAGCCCCTCCTCTGTCCTGCTTCTGTGGGAAGCCTTAGTGGGGATCAATACACAGGCAGCACTGAGCATTCTTAATGACTGCATATGTAACCTGCAGTAACTCACTGCTCAGCAGACTCTGAGAGTTTGACACTAACCTGTTGCCGTGTAACAGCCACACGCTCGGGTTCTGAGGTCTGTTTGTTTACCTGTACTGCGTATTTGGTGTTTTCTACCATCACAAAATGGATCTGATATCATTAGAAAGGTTTAAGGATGTGGTAACACGACACACATCCGATTTGGGTTTCACAAATCGGATTCGTTTTGTTCAGTAGTGTTGTCTGTATCCAGCGTTCACTCATTTACTATATAGTGTGCCACATAGTGTGCTGTATAGTGACAGTTTGAGAGAGAGTCATGTTGCGTGTTTAATCTTTTCTGTGTAAACTCTTCTCATGCAAGAGGTCCGTGTTAACATGTACTGTGATGACCGGAATATCACACCTCCATATAAAGAGGGAAGGTAATTTAAAATTAGTTAATTAAAATCCTCTTTTTAAGGAAATTCAATAGACGTTCGAAAGCGAGGGAAAAAATGAATGGAAAACGATGATTGTAAAACCACCTGCAGGTTCCTGGGTGTTATCCATTAACTCTGGCCCTCCACAGACCGCCCGGCTGTGTCGAGATTGGCTAATATCTCTCATGGCTTGAAAGGGACCTTATGCTGGGCTGGCAAGCCGTGGCGCTAATGTATAGGCTAAATGATTCCCACAGCCTCCAGAAAGGAATAATGTAGCGCTACACAGAGAACGCGAGGGGAACCGAGCGCGTTTGAACTGTTGCTGTGAGGGATGCAACACAGCTGCCGTTGTAGTGTAAGAAAATCACCAGTTTTTTCCTTTCAAAGAGTCCGCCCACATGCGGAGCGTCTCATCTCTGCTGTTTGCACTCCAGCCTGGATAGCACACCGCTGTTTGGACCCCTAATGTCTGCATTTGCTTTGGTGTGGTGTTTGCACACAATAACACAAATTTTCCATTTCATGTTAGCGGCTGTTAAGACCCACAGAGACGCAAATGTAGCCAAATCATAGCGGTTATGACCACTGTGAGTGTTTGTGTGAGGGCCTAGTGCTGCAAAAATGCTCTGATGACCAAAAAAATCATCTGACAGTCATTTATTAACACATTTGTGGTTTTATCGCCACAGGAATACGTTCCTAAACCGTAATAATCATCTTTGGGCTGTGATGCAGTGGTAAACGAGGAAAGGTAATATATATATATATATGTTGTTTAAGTAAAGGTGAAAATAAAGGTACTATAAAGGTTCTTAGAAACGATGCATCAGAAAAAATATTTTTAGTTCCTCAAAAAACAAAGGTTCTTAAAAGAACCATTTCTTTTTCACCCTTTTATAGTCTGTAGAACCATTCCTTTATTCCAGAGAATGTTTCATGCAGCAGAAAGCAACAAATAACCTTTTAGGAATCTTTATTGGTACGAGTGTACAGTAGTCAGGAGTCACCTCCTCGTAATGCGCAGCCATTGAAATGCGCTTTTCCGGTTTCATGTTCTTTAAGGGAATGTTTGCTACATGAGTGACACACATCTGCAGCTTTGTGAACATCATCCTGCTCTTCATTTTCTTGTCAACCTTGTCTTCCTCCGAGGTGTGTCCGCTGGCCCCTGCATGGCAGTCACAGTTTACAGTTACTTGAATGTCACAAGCTGCTATTAATCAAATGATGTATTAGGTTCCCCTCCAAACAACAACTACATCTTTCCACATCCAGCGCAAGACAGGTGTTATTGAAGAACTGTGAACCAGTTCTTCCAGTTCCCCAAAGAACATTTAGTCAAAGGTTCTTAAAGATCCATTTCTTTCTTACCATGTTAATGTCCAAAGAACCTTTTTCCACTGCTAAAAACCTAAATCACAGACAATGATAATAATGTCTGAATACAAAAAATTTAATAGATAATTATAATTCTAGGTCGTTAAAGAAATAAGCACATTTCCTTTCTTCCATTGAAGCGCACCAGACCCTCTTTGGAAAGTCCTCAAATCATGCTGGGAGAACATGGATCATTGGATTTGGCGCAAACGTGTGGAGTCCATGCCAGCCCAAGTGCTTGCTGTCTTTAAAGCAAAAGAGGAACATGCCAGAAAGTAAGAAATATTCAAATTCAACATAGGATTTTTAATAGCATAATTTGTGATTAAACAAAAACATAAAAACAAAATAGCATAATTTATCACCGTTGGTCTAAGATTTGGGACCCCACTCTATACTTTACTTCTTGACCCCTTCTTTTGTAATCAGACATTGAACATTATCAATGATCAATTATTATCAATTATTATCATCAGGCATGTCATCATGGTGCATTCTCTGTCATGGTGATAAATCAAAACTAATTTGGGACTCTTTCCCTAAAACTTTCTTTGTGCACTTTTTAACCCTTTTAATTAAGTGACCTGCTTATTGTACAGAGACATTTT
>JAZGTJ010014567.1:0-14040 GCA_036877575.1 Botia almorhae
AGCTAGAAGGTGCTAACACTAGTTAAAGGCATCACAGACACTGACAAGTCAATGCCAGTCTCACCAGGAGAGTCATTGCTTCACCACCACCTCCACTGAGAGCCCAGAGATGCTCTGTTTATCTCTCCTTCTCTGAAAAGATGTGGAGGATTTTCCCATCATTTATTCCATTCTGATTAGTCTGTAGACCTGTTTGTAACAGACACTGACAAAATCCAAATGTTAAGTATAATAATCTTGTTTACTTTGAAAGTCTGATTATCCTTGTACATCCCTCAAACACTGACACCAGAATGTTATGAAACCATGGTTATATAACATAGACTATCAATGTAAATGTGATACATTTTTCATTTATTCATGTAGTTTTAAAACTAATATTTTAAACCCCACTTTTATCAAACACAATAGGGAAAAAATGTATGCAAAAACTATATTTTCTATCATTTATATAATTAGTACTGCAAATTAATGTACATACCATAAACTAAATATACCCAAACTTTCACTTTTGTTTTTCATTGCTTGTGATTATAAGAGCAACCGGCCTGGGCTGTGGATTTTTTCTTTGTATTTGATGTGAACTCTTTAAGAGTTTTATTGTAGATAAATTGCTTTCAGTGCTGGTCCAATTGATTGTTTTGAGGATTTTTAACCTCACTCCGATTGGTTTGGTCTCATTTTTATTCCATTATTTGTTTAGCGGATACACAACATAATCAGATGCATAGGCGTCCTCCAGTTGTCAACTTCTCTCTGCAGATGGCCATTAGCCACCCGAGCAGCTGCTCCCCTCCGCTCCACAGAGACCATCTCCCCACATCTCTCTGTTCACTCCCACACCTGAGCTCTCCCTCACACACCTGACAGAATGACAATAGCTCTTTCAGATAAAGCCCTCATTTCTGCCATCCACAGGTTCTGGGGTTCCCTGAGAGGCTTTCACCAAACCTGTGAGTCACAATAAGAGGAAATCTCAAAGCCATTTCCAAACACCGTGATGTTTCCTTTCTAAATGTTCTGAGATTTACACAGTGGTTGATCATCCAATTTATGCCAGCTCTTTTGACTCATCCTTTCATTCAGTGAAATTGCACAGGAGTGTACGCCAGCTGCATACTGATCATCCCAGCATCACAGTGGATTTATGTCCTCAGTAACCTGCTAATCTGGCTGCTTTAAAGAGTAGCAGGAAATATAAAAAGTACAAGTGCAGTGTTAGCTGGAGTTACTTTCAATTTATGTTCGGATGTATATAATAATAGTAATCAATATGATGAGACATAGTAAATCAATATGTTGAGACAAGCCCACCGATAATGATGTCACATGTGTTACATTAGTTTTATAGATGAGAAAATCATTAAACGTGAGCCTGTCACTGACTTACAGTTCACATCAGTCCAATGTAAATTGAGTTTGTCAATCTGTCTGAGGTAGATTTAGCGGCTGTGCTATATTTGGGTGCATTTGTCAGGTGGACTCATAAACCTATTGGGTTACATCTTTCTGTTAATCACTCAAGCTCGAGCGCTGTGATTTTAAGACACACTGTGTCAACTTAAAAACTGTTTAACGTTTAAAAGCGTGTCTTGCTAGTTGCCTGTAGTAGTTTGCATATTCTTAATGCCATTATTGTTATTTAAATTAAATTAACATGCTAAATCTACAGCCCTAGAATCTACAGCCCTGCATTTGTTCGGAATGTAGAAATGCTTTAGCCCACCGGAACTGTGTTGTTTTGAAAACATTCAGCTCTAGAGTGCATGAAAAGATGCATCTCCCCTACAGCTTTAATTGAATTAACGCGTTTTTCACCCTCCGGTTTGGAGATTAAACAGCCAGAGAGACAAGAATGTAAAAAAAGATTGATTTCTGTCTAGGAAGGCAGGAGGGGATGTTTTATCAGGAATCTGCCACGCTATTGGTCTTTGCCACTGTGAGAATAGTGTTCCCTTTGATCCATCATCAGCATGGTACCAGCACCATCCAAAGTGCCCAATCTTCCTCTTCTTCCTGTGATTATTGGGATATTGGGTGGCTGCACAAAGAGAGAATGTTGGTTTGCATCAGGTTGAAGTGTAAGAACTCCGTAAAAAACAGGGACTTTTCCCCAGGTGGGCATCATGTCTGGAACGAAAGACCTCCACTGGGCCTGATGGTGACCGCTCAATGCCAGTCCAATTTCTAATTCTGTAAAGCTGAAAGTCCCCACAGAGCCTCTCCTACAGAAAAATCAAACCTGCTGTGAGGCTGATATAGTTTCTCAGGCCCTCGGCATGATGCAGTACCATGTCGATTGCGATCAGCATGTTTTCCTGTGTCAATTAGCTTCTGGGAAGCTTGCCTGGCGGCATTACTGTCACATGGTGAGGAGTCATGCTGGAGGGCTTGTACAACACCCTGACTATTCTATCTCCTTGTCGTTTACCTCCTCACTTATCTTTAATTGCCTTGTACTTTATCCTGTCCCTTTAACATGAAAGAAATAGTTCACTCAAAAAATGATGTCATTAAACCCTTATGTCATTTTAAATATGACTTATCTTTATCTTGTTATCTACATATGACTTATCTTTATCTTGTGAAAGTAACAAAGAGAATTTATAAGGAGTAACACTAAGGGTGCAAAAGCAAGTTTTTTTCCCCTCCAGTGGCCCGGCTAATAATTTTAGGTTGTAACAAATTTCAACTAAAACATTAAGTAACAAAAACATTAGAAATGTTATTTTGAAGTTCCAGAAACATTCAAAACGTCTAATTTCTTAGAAGTTGTATTAACATTTTTGTTTTATTATAAAAATGCTATGTAAACATTTTTCTAAATCTAGATTTTCTAAATCTGTGCTCATGGTAAAATAAATAGGTAAAAGGTGACAGAATTTTTATTATTAGTTAAACTGCTTCTTTTATGTCTGTTCTTCATTTTTCATGTTATGTTCTCTGTTTCCGCCTACTTTAGCCCTTGAAACTGGTAATACCCACACTTTCATTATCCCTATTGCCATGGAGATTCTCGACTTTAAATAAATATTAAATGGCCTGCGGTGTCAGGCAGACTCGAATGTAAACTCACATCTGATGATAAAATCTAATTCACTGCACAGTATGAAAAAGTGTTCGGTCATTTGTCATTTAATCAGTGGGGTGTCTCTTCTGCCTTTATTAAACAAAACAAAACCATTTATTTTTTTAGAATTTATTCATAGTTACCAGGCACAGAACATTCAAACTACACTTCTCACTGGACATCTGCAAATACAGTGCCCTCCATAAGTATTGGGACAGTAATGAAAAAAATGTTCTGTTTACTGTGGACTTTTAGAATTGAAAGATAAATATGAGGCAAAAGTACAGAATGTCACATTTTATTATTTGGCAGTTTCAACACAAATATTTTGTTTCATCCTTTGTGTGAAGTATTGTGACAATTGGCTCACAGTTGTGTTTCTAAGTGATCAGCTGTGTTCAAAACATTCACAGAGTTAAGACAGTGAGAGCTTTAAGGGTTCATCCGTTTTCCTACATGCATTTAAACAATGACTAAACACATCTTAAGAAACAAAGCTCAGACCCTGAACCCCATTAAACACTGCTGGGATGAACTGGAACAGCGACTGCTGTCAGGCCTCATCACGCACCATCAGTGTCTGACCTCACTCATGGTCTTGTGCTGAATAAGAACAAATCCCCAGAGCCATGTCCCAACATCCACTGGAAAGCTTCCCTAGAGGAGTTGAAAGCACACCGTTTTTAGGAATGCCATTACATGCCATAAAATTAGCATACGTTTTTGCTACCGTGCTAATTAAAATAAGATGCTTACATACTTTCAGTCATAGATACATTATTATTTGTGCTTTTCATAAGACATAAGTAATTGTTTTTCAAAGTTATATATCACATATAAAAATGTGTTGTTCTTAAGTTGTTAGCTGGAACATCTTTATAATCAAGCAATAATGTTAATACAATGTCTAAAAACGGTTGTAATAACGTTTTAAAAATTCCTAAAACTTTCAAAATAACATTTTGAATGGTGTTACATAATGAAAACATTACAGAAATGTTATTACAACCTAAAATTGTTAACTGGGTACTTGCCTTTGTGTTTTTGTTGACTGGAGTAGATTCTGTTTAAGCAAAACTGCAAAAATCTTCAATAATCTATGATATTTGTTTATTTTCAACTTTGTGGCATAGATTTAAAATTCTTCACTTCATATTTGTCTGTGCCAGTGCTGAACACTTTCTGTTGTTGGTTTCTGTCACTTTGCAGAACTGAAGCATGAGATTCTGGTGTGGAGGCAGACAGCCCATCGCATAAACCCAGCCAGCAGAGAAGAGACCGCAGTCAAGTGTCTTCTCATGCAGAAGGTGCTCAATCTGGAAAGCCTTCTGCGCAAGAAGCTCAAGACCTTCCAGAGGTGCCACACTCATACCCAAACCCATTCATGCGGGATTGCGGTAGGAAAGCAGCATAGCAGCCACATCTAAGCAACAAAATACGGCAGACAGCAAATAAGACCTGTGCTGTTTGTCATGACAGAGCTAGTTTGTCAGTATAAAAATGCTGTAGATGCAGATTCTGCAGTTATTTGGTGTGAAATTGTACCTCTCTTATTTACTTTCATAATCAAGTGTTTGCGGATTCAAAACTCTAATCTGGTTAATCTCCAGAATTAACCAGTATTATCCATGCTGTAGACTTGCTGTAGCTTAACATGTTTATACTTTCTGAATGTCAGAAGTCTAGAAAGATAAAGATAATGAAGTTATTGAAGGGAAATGCCCTAGATCAATAAGGGAGTATATTTTTGTACTAGATTTTTGAAATCATTTGAAAAACTTATTATGCAAGTTTTGGAGGTAAATTTATTTTACTTAAAGGGTGTCTAGATTTTTTAGTATTGTAAAGATACTCATTGAGAATAGGATTTTTTTAAACCTTTAAGCAAGACACATAGAAAGGTTTAAAACGTTGCCCATCTTGATATCAGGTTAGTCAAAAACACCCCATTTGTCTGAAAATGTAACCATTCACTCAGCATGACACACGTTGAGGTTCACAATAGCACAAATTAAATGAGAAATAAATGATTAACCTATAGTGAAGCAGGTAATTGCTCTCAGTTGCACTGGCCGTCTGTAGTCCTTGCAGAGAGCTGAAATTTTAATCATGCTGAATAATTTTGTTCTCAACAGTAGCCTGTTTTTATTGTGCTCATTAGAAATGGTTCTTTTCACAACAGAAATTCGATTAGTTATGCTTGTGGTTCTGCGGTACCTGTGGTTAACTGTGATGTCTGATAGAATCAGCACAGAAGGTCATTTAGAGTCTCATATGCTGGGTAAAAAACTTTTTGGTGGCCATGTGAAATCCATGTGAAATGCATTAAATTGCTGGATTACATTTATTTTCACAGGCAAATATCACAGGAAGACAAAAACTGGGAGTCCAATATTCAAGAGCTGCAGAAAAAGGTAAAAAAACAAATAAATAACTGACCAAGTACTGTAAGTAAATAGACAATAGACTTACTGATGTCACAAACCATTAGTTTAGCTGGAGAAGACCGACAGCAACACAAGGAAAACATACAAACTCCACAGAGAAATGATCCCTGGGCTCAAACGAGGTGTCTTCCTGCTTTGAGCCGACAGTGCTACCTCACTGAGCCAATGTGCTCCCCCTGAACATACAATATATTCTGTTTATATATTGTAGCTCAGTGGTTAGAGCATGGCGTTAACAAGCGATCGCACATACTCAGAAACAATGTATATGCAACAATGTAACAATGTAATGCAATGTAAGTTGCTTTGGATAAAAGTACATTTGTGCCAAATGCACAAATGTAATGTAATGCAAGTGGAAATTCCACTTAAGATGGCAGAAAAAGTGCACCTTGTAAACTACACTTAGCTGGGCAGTAAGATTTTACAAAAGCACAGAACATTTAACAGTACCATGTTATCCTTCTGTTAAAAGAGAATGTTAAAGTAACATTAACCTTAACCCTAAAGTAATGTTAAAGTGTAATAGAGAGATTGTCTGTCTCTAAATGTGTATTTAATGTGTTCCTTTACAGCACAGAATAACAGACAAAATCCTCCTGGTCAAGTGTCTGACTGTCCTGAGCTTGGTCATCTTCATGTTCTTCCTAAACTCCTTTGTTCCAGCCATACATCTGGATCTGGGTAAGCGACAGACAAACAAGGACACAGATAATAAAGAACCATCCGTTTCTATTACTGAACCTATTAGTGAACCGGTCCTGCTGTTTACATGCCTCCCTGTATAATTATGAGGGCTTGTTTCCTTTCTCTGTTTGAGCAGAGGAAATGGAATCACAGTTATATTTTGCTATTTTTGACTAGAACTCACAATTGTGCCAATTCAGAAGGCATACCAGTGGGAAAAAATATCACGTTATATTGTGGTCCATAGAGATTAAAAATGGGGAAACAAATGCTACACAAATAAAGCCGGCTACATCCTCACATGATCTAATTGGTGTGTGTATGAATCCATCAGTGTGTTGATGTTGTAATTGTTTGCAGCTGGGCCTTAAATACAGAAAAAACACAACAGAGCTATAACAATCGGATTGAATAAGGCAGCCAGTATACCCAAAATTAATCCTTTGTTGCTATTTATTTTTGTACATTTTTTCACTTTTCTACAACAGCCTTCCCGTTTTAAATCATGTCACGTAGCTGTGTTTAACAAGCTTATAGGCATGTTTATCGGACAGTAAATGATATGTCATTTCACATGATATGAAACAGAACTGTTGGTCAATCAGAGCATACTCAGATAACCACACAGATCACTGGGGTTGTCGTATTGTTTGTATTGTTAATCAATTCTCATTTGTGGGCAATCTCAGCTCAGTGTCTATAGAATTTAACATATAGAGGCTCTGTTCTCGTGTTCTCGTGTTCTCGTAAGGGGATATAATAATGAATATTTTATTTTAAGCTGCAATTTGTAATTTTATTGAATTAAAAATGAACAAACAATAGTTATTGAGCAAGTACATAACAGATCAGTGTTATCACCCCAATTTCCAATAAGTAACAGTGAGCTTATAATAATGATATATAATTTAAGCTGTCAGGTCCGATTTCCCGGGTAATGTTTGGCAGTTTGGCTTCATTTGACGCCAACATATGTAATGAAAAGTACGTAAAGTAACCTGCAATTTTATTTTTCAAACAGAGATGGCGATAGAGAGACAAAAGTTACAGATTGCAGCCTTAAAATTAGAATTTTTATACATCTTATCTTCACATATAAACACAAAATTACCTTTTTGTCCCCTTTTCAAAAGCTGTGTACATCATTAATTGGCACAGAGCGCGAAAACAATCACTGTACATTGCAATTACCATTTCGCTTTATCGAAAAAGCGAAAAGCGGCGTCGTTGTACTTTTAAATTCTCCTCAGTGCTGTATTGCGATCAAACCAGGGTCAGCAGGCACGGGCAGCAAATGACTGTCATTAGACTTTCATTAGGTTGACACATCACCACTCCATTTGACCTTTGATATTGATTATTTAATCATGGGAGAGGATGCAGTGTGCCTGCCGGAGGGCAGAGAGGCACTCAAATGCACTGTGCCCACAGAGCTCCACATGACATACAAACGAAAAGTGCATTCATGACAATTAAGTGATTCTTAAGCCCCCAAGGCCATCCGTTTCCCACACAAATTATATGATTGCCATCAGACTTCATCGGTAATTGAGTGCAGAACATTTTGCACCTTACTGTATAAAATAAGCAAGCAACAAACAATACCAGTATAACTGATTAAGAGAACCCTGCCTTTGCAAGTTATTTGCCAACAGATCAACTCTGGTTGCCATGACAATAGTTTCACACACTTCACCAGGGGCTTATATAGGGGATATAGGAATATGGGGGTTACGTATAGTAGCATGGATGCAACATTGTTTTTGATACCAATTCCCATTTTCTGCGCTGTTACAGTCAGCCACAATTAATTTATTTTTCAAGTATGTCTAATAGTGTTGAAAGTTAACTGAGATAAAGCGAGTGATATTTGGCCGTTTGCGTGATGTCAACATGGCGGCCCCCATGAGGCATCCCACTCCATGTAAAACAAATCAGCGTTTATTGGCGTTTATTAGATGATTTATGACTGGTTTCTGCATCTCATATGAGTTTATTTTATCTTAAGCATACAGTATTTTCCAAAAGTCTTAATTATTTGTAAAGGCTAAAACTTTTCAATGATGAAAAATGACTAAGTGCACCTTTAAGAAACCTATTACTCATCATTAATTAATGTGTTGTTAAAATTCAACATTTTTACTTTAGATCAGGAGCACGTAAATATAATTTATTGTCAACGTAACTCAAGTCATCTCTCTATATGTTCATTTATTTATAAATAAGATAAGATCCAGACATCATTTATCTCCTGAGGCACACAAAAGCTGCACCGCCGAATAATGAATGAGGTAGCAGAGGAGGATTAATCAAAGTGGAAAACATACAACAGCTCATTTCATCCTGGAACATCCTGGGAGAGACTTTATGAAGATACACATGAAGTCGAAACACAGTTGAAACACATTTGCTTTAAAATGAAGAACATGATGAGATGTTTGTGTCTCTTTCAATGGGCCGGAATGCCAGCGTTGTTTGGGTTGTGATGAATGAGCCTCCCAGGTTTCCTTCCAAACATTTTTAATTGCATAGCTTTCCTTCTTTTTCATTTTTCTTCCCCATTTGTGCCGCACACGACTGACGGCTCGCGACTCCTTCCCCGTCTTTGGTCGGATGCCGCAGGGGAATATCGATGCAAAAAACAAATCAAAAGTTCCTTTTTTGGACTTGCATTGTGACAAAACCGTCCTGATCCCAGTGTGGGATTTTGGAATTCATTAGGATTTTTTGTTTTGACAAATACACCAAGCATGAGCTCGTATTAAACCGCATGCATGAATACTGGATGATGTATGCTGTTAGATGACTGCAACTATTGGATATGTCTGGTAACTATGCCTCAAAATCAATAGAAATTAACTTCTATAATATTCACTTTGACCGGGTCGTTTTACTTACCATCTATTGAGGGAAAAAGACTTTAAATAAAGGTGTCATTTCCTATCTATTCATTGAAAGTATGATACAGCCTCCCCCACAATTACATCTCTCTGCAACTAAATCTCTCTGTGTCCTCTTCCTGTTGTCCTTCCTCTTCCTTTCTTTGGCTCTTCCTTCCTCTTCATCCCTTTTTAAACGATTTCACACAAGCAATCTCCAGCACTTACCTGTTTAATCAAATTTTGCTAGAAGTGGAAGCATACTGTCCTCCCTTCCAATATTATTTTTAGCCTCAGTTTGTGGCAGCATTTGCTGGCCATTATGCCAAAAATATGTGTGTCTGCATGAGAGTGTTTTGGTGCTAAATGTGGGAAGCTTGAATAACAACTGTTTGACCATTGTTCAGATGTCTCTGGATGTCATCTAATGGAGGTGCTTCACTCACTGGCCAGAGTCCAAAGCCTCTGGCTGTCTGACAGGAACTTGTCTTCCTGGTGCTGGTGGAAGTGTCTTTAGATAATTGCTCAGTAATTCACTAGTCTGCACTGAGTGGTGTAGGTTGGATTTTTTAGATCTTTTTGACTATATCTTATTGACCTCTCTTATTGAAATACTAGTGAGAATAGAACATTATGTCACAGCAATGTTGCAGTATGCAGGCTAATGTGTAAGTTCCTTCTGCTAATGTTGGAAACTCAGTTGACGGATTTCCTCAGAATAAAGAGAGAAAACCCTAATAAAAAGATTTCAGCAGAAAAGGGGGGCAATAAAGATTAAGGGCCCCTAGGGTAAAAGGGCCCCTTTTCCCAGAAATACTAAATAAAAGACTTATGTAAAATGGTCATCAAGGTGATCAATTCAATCATTTAAGTAAATTGATTTTTTTAAGTAAAAAATTTGTTTGTCAAGTAAAAAAGGTAAAGTACAAAATTTGAAGTCAAAGCCCCATATTTGGTTTTAATGGGCCCACTTTCCACTTTCTATAGTACCGTAATACATTCAGTCAGGGTATTATCACGTCCAGTGGTTTCAAACAATTTCTTTAAACGGTAAAAATGTATTTTTTACTGTAAAGCTCTTATAGCGCGTTGTGTACGTGACCATCTGCTCATCACATATTGTCAAGGATTAAATTACCTGCTTTGTTCTGGAACATGACGATAAACAGAATACTTCTACTGATTGTGGATATTGTTTGAGGAAACCAATTAATCTGGATGGTATTTTATCACGCATGTTAGCTAAGTGGTTTCTCCAGTATAACGCCACCTTAATAAAAAACATCTACTAACCGCACTTCTGTTTCAAACCCGGTCTTACTGCTGCTAAATGTTCTGTATCTCTCAGGCCGTAAACATGCATTAACTGCTAATGGCTTTTGCAGGTTTGTTCTAACATCTGCAGCCAGTCATTCTTTTCTTTTTTCCTCGTCAAACACGTCAAACAGTTACATGTAATTCGCAGCTCCTGAATAAAGCCTGTGTTTCTGTGGCTATTCTAGTAAAGGCCACAGGCTGGCATGTGACGCATTAGTTGCGCAGGGCCTTGATGTCTAAATGGCATACTCATTATAATAAACCTCTACCACCGCAGGTGATGGAGCAGTATAATACCAGCCCAGGTCCTGTCATATGGTCTGTCTCATTCTACACTCATACATTTTGTTCTTAAGTTACCGCACATGTTTTTAACCTCAGAGGATTCTGGGAAATGGCACGTCAATTCATCAGCAGTTGACCATGTGTTGTACGATAACAATAACACACATAAAAACACACAAAAATATTAAAACATTAAAAAGTCGTTAAGGTTGAATTGAATTTAATATTTAATATAATTTTATATTTTATATAATTTTTATATTTTATATTTAATATAATAAATAATAAAAAGTTGTACTAACATTACTGCAACGTTTTTGATAACTTGAGAGAACTTATAGAAACATTAACCAATGTTCTGAGAACGATCCCTGTTAGTTAGATTTTGATTAAGACTATCCGGTAACTGACTTATTATTTTAACATTCTGACAACTAGTAATCCATTCTGTCTGACTACCTGGTGGTGTTCTGTGTATTGATGTGGAGCGTTTATGAGTCTGTTCGTGGGTTGCCTGGGCTCAGTTTCTAATTGAACACCGCTGTATGGTCTCTCTCCTGCTGTCTGAGGTGTTATGTGAGTGGAATAGCAGATTTAGACCCACTGGCTGATGAGAGTGTGTTGTGTATGTGTGTGGTCACAGGAAGGCGAGACAGATAAAGACGTAACAAATGATTGATGCATTGCATTAAACGCTGGCCGGCTGTTTTCCAGGATTCCATTTACTTAAAACCTTCACACATAACAACAGGAAATAAAATTGTACTTGTGGGGGACGATGCTTTGCGTTCCGCTCTACTGATCACAGCTTGTTCTGTTTTTTTCTTGTTTTTTCCCCCTTAGGTTGGATTGCTATATTGGGGGCTCTGTGGTTACTGGTACTGGCTGATATTCAAGACTTTGAGATTATACTTCACAGAGTGGAATGGGCCACGCTGTTATTTTTTGCTGCTCTGTTTGTTCTTATGGAGGTACGTGAAGACACTCATGAAATCCAAACACACACACTCACATATTTCTCAATGTTCTGTTATACATCACAATAAGAGTGTTGGTCCAGGAACATGCCTTACTCAGCAAAATAGATATGTTTGTTTCTAGCACAGTATACTGTAGTGATGCAGGTCTGTGGGGATATCATTTGCATGCAGCTCATAAACTAGATCCTGTGATCTGACCTGGCTCAACTGCTAATGGCTGGATTTAAACATGTCCTTCGGACATCCTTGGGCACTTAAACTTTATTAACAGCTTGATTATTTACACATTGACAAAACAATGAACAGGTTTGAATTTAACAGGGTGGAAATAAATAGCTATGGTTGGCCATTGCTCAGTGAGAAATGGAGAGTTAACTTACACAAGGTCAATTTAAAAGTTAATTTATGTACTTAGGTAAGTATATTACAAAAATGAATACAACAAAAACAGCAGAATTTATAAATCCATTACTAATATTTGCTTATATTTGTGCTGTTGTTTTCTCACCAACAATTTCCCTCCAGTTCCTGAAGGATTATGTTATTAGGAAATGTTTATTAGTTAAAGGATATTACCGGAGACTAACACAATAAAATGTGATGTTGAAAACACAGAAACCCATAAAATTACCAATTAAAACAATATTCCCAAGAAACATATTTTGTTTGAAACATTTTGATGATATGACTGATATTGTATTGAATTGTTTTTGAAAGCAAACATCCAAAATAAAATGGAAAATATTTTGAAGAGGACAAAACTGTTATGACAAATATAATATTAAGGATGCACTGTGATGTTTGTGTTTGTCTATCGCTGTCATAAGTAAATGTAGGGAGATAAAGTTAGCGAGTGTTAGAGAATGGGAGGTTAAGTAACGGAAACGTGAGTCAGCAGTAGAACTGCTGGCTTTGCTGTTTGTGTTGGTTTAATACTTTGTTTTGTTGGGAGGACAGTATTCACATAGGGAAGCCCAGCCCTCCAGCCCTGTGGTAGCTTAATACTGCTCCAAGATAAACTGTTTGCCCTCTACTGCAGAGCCAACAGTCACAAACATAAACACAAAGCAATGCGCACCACAAGCACTGAGGCAAAAATAGATAAATTTAGATACTTTCAGTGTTTAAAAGATAGAAAATCAGAGCTGTCAGGTAAAACGTCTGTTGTTTTGGTTTATGGTCTGTGGCTTTATTTTATGTTTGCTGTGTTTTAAGGCCTTAGCCCAGCTGCAGCTTATCGACTATATTGGCGAACAGACTGCAGTGCTGATAAAAGTAAGTACTGTATTTCCTTCAGAAAAAAATGCATGTCTTTTGCCCTAATCGGATGGGACTAGTTTTCCCTGAGGAGAGCAAAGCAAATGTGGTCAGAACCAAACATGTTTTCCCCATATAACCTCCATAAAAATTGCAGAGCAAATTACTTGCTGTGTTTTTGGCTAATTCAGAGGTGCTTTTTCAGAATGTCTGTGATTGCCCTGTATTACATTTTTCCACTTTTCTCATTTATTTTGACATTTGGTGGAAACCGTCACTACAGTAAATTTCTTGTTTCACTGCCTGCCGTACTTTTATAATGGATTTACTTCTTTTTGCCAGCGTTCTGGGTAAAATAACAGTTGGTGATTTATGTAATGCTGGTTATTGATTTAAAAATTTTATCAATTCAAGCGTGTCATTTCAAGGACTGCTCATAACAGCCACTGTAATTCCCTAATTATATTGTGTATAATATTGTGCATTATGTGATGCACACACGCTTCCGTAACCTTCCGATCACATGACCTTCCCTAATGCCCACATCCCGACAATAGACACAGGAGAAATTTATTAGGTGCCAGTCCTAATAAATCAGTATATTAAATCACAGACTTTCAATGTTAGTTCCAATGTCATTTGAAAAACAAATCCTGTCGTATTGTTTTTGTTTGTTTTATGTATGTGTTTGGTGTAAGTGTTACTGTAGCTTTAAATTTGATCATAAATGGACGATAATTCTGCAAACCAGCCAAATGAACCTTATTAAATAGCGTTCCGGGCTGAAATTGCGGTTTTGCTAGATTGAATAGTGGGGCAGTGTGAGCCATTGTACAGAGATTTCCACAGGCCTGTGTGTGTCCAGCTCTGCCTGGCTGACGATCACACTCTGATAGAGCCGTCAGCTTGCATTTGGCGTGCGGGCCTTTTACAGTCACTGTAATTGCTCATGA
Source organism: Botia almorhae (assembly GCA_036877575.1). Classification (NCBI taxonomy): domain Eukaryota; kingdom Metazoa; phylum Chordata; class Actinopteri; order Cypriniformes; family Botiidae; genus Botia; species Botia almorhae. Next base: position 13,876 of record JAZGTJ010014567.1, read on the forward strand.
CAGGTGCTGCTGCAGAGCTCTGATGCATTTAATCCAACCAGCATCACCGGTACCTGGAACCCAAAAATCCAAATACATGGATAAATAAACAAAGGAATAGCAGCCTAACCTAGAACAGCACAGTTAAAGGGATAGTACACCCAAAAATGAAAATATGAATATAAA
>JAZGTJ010014568.1:0-14040 GCA_036877575.1 Botia almorhae
ACTTTTCCTGTAGTGAAACAGTGTGATTAAATCACCTGTTAGAAAATAAAGGACTCGCTCGTTTGTCTTAGCATGCATAATTTGTGTTTAGGTGACAACATCAGAGAGTTTTTGCTAAGTCTGCGGTACTTTCGCATATTCATCGCCCTGTGGAACATTTTCATCATGTTCTGCATGATTTTGTAAGTATTGATTTTTATATCAACGACGTTATTTCCCAGTTGTATGTAGCAAAGGAAAATCTTAATGGTGTTTTCAAAGTAAACTGTTCTTTAAGCTTTTCAAGTTTAAATTCATAAGTTATGCCTTGTTTCTCCCCAGGTTATTTGGATCATAACAAGTCTGTTAAACTGCGATCACAAGAAATACCACGAATACAGTTTTTGCAGCACAGTGTGAGGCTTATTTGTTGTCATCTTTTAACTGTAGGATAATTCCTGTTTTGTTATAGTCTTATCACAGGATATCTGCCAAGTTAAATGTATAATTCTTATGTTTGTACTTTGAGATGTGGATGGAATAAGAACACTAGAGTATTTTATTAGAGATTTAAACTGGTTGCTTTTTAGTTTCAGTGGTGATCAATCCATATACTGTTATTTCTCCCAGCCACGGCTAAGGTTAACCAATGCTTAATAACTTAAAGATTCTTTGTGGGTGATGTGAGCTTTGATAATTTGTAAAGTTGTGTATGAATAATTCTTAGCTATTCGTATGTTAATAAAACAATGTACATTTGTATGGAGCACTAACACACCAATTTCAGGTTGTAGGTCCTTACTTTAGCACAGGCTTCCACCACAAAAGCACTGCACATTTGTACACTTCAATACCTGACACGTTAATGTTGTACCCCGTCCTGTCAACATACAAGTCAGTTTTATTGTATTTTAATTTATTGTAAAAGTTACAGAAAATCTAGGCAACGTTTATCATGGTATAATGCAAGAACAACGGCCCGGTTACATTTTATACAGCAGCCAATACTTGGAAAACTAAGGGAAAAACTTTGAAGGGGCAGTAATAAAATTCATAAGGCCTTCATAAGCAAAAAATTCATAAAATTCATAAGCAATTGGGGGTTAGGTGCCTTGCTCTTCAGTTACAACCCCCCAGTGCTGGAATCGAACCAGCAATCTTCTGATTACAAGTCCAACTCACTAACCAGTAGGCCACAACTGCCCCTAGTAGCACTTGCTAGCATCAGCATCAGTAGCATCAGCCAGTCAAAGACACCCGAGATTGGTCTAACATGTCTCCTAACATCCGAGGTCTCAACTTCCAGTGCTGCTCCTTTACTGCTTAGGACAGTGGGAATCCTTGTGTTCTGTTGCTTCTTCATTTAGTAACTGCATGAATGTTTCAGAAGGAACGCAAACCCCTGCAATGTGGAAAGACCATAATTTATATGCAGATCACAACACACAAGTCTCTTCACAAATTCACAGAATAAGCAGAACACCTTCACCTGCAGAGATCAAGGGTCATTCATTATCCAAGAAAGATTGCACTGTCCTGTTAAAGAAGTCAGGAAACTGGTAAAGGTAAATTACTTATAGGCAAAAAAAACCTGACTGGTGCGTCAGATACGTTGGCTTTAGTTAACGATCAACGTCAACATTATCGATCTGCTGGGGAAAAAAGTTAGTCATCACGTGCACCAGATGACAAGAAGCACTGACCTTACCAGTGTCTAACTGTTAAAGGTTCGAAGAAAGATGAATTTGTGGTTACCTATAAGGTAACAGTATAATCTAGGAAAACAGAAAATAAATAAGTGATACCGTGAAAACATGAAAATCTGTTTACTGTTGCATTCTGGGTGCTCCGAACATTTGGCTTATTTTTCTTAGTCAACAGAGTCGATCTGCTGAGGAAAAAAGTTGAGTCATCTTTGCTATCAGAATATTTTAAGTTATACAGTTCTCATGATATTTGTGAACCGTAATGCCATGGTTTAAGCATGATTAAAGCACGGTCATGTAATCCAACCAATCAGCACGCAACGACGCATATATATATATATATATATATGTATGTATATATATATATATATATATATATTGCGATTGCATGTTAGTGCAAACTCGTGAAATAAAACTTAAACGTGTAACACAACAAGCATTTTGCGTTGTACTTGTAGACCGAGGCGTTATAAAGAACAGTAAATAACAATCTGAATAAAAGCAAACAGGCAACTCAACCATACAAGAGCAATGGGAAGCATAGAAAAGCGCACACGTGTTTTATAAACATAGCACATGCGCAGTGAGGAAATTTGACTTTTGTGAAACTCCTGTTTTGGACCTTATTAAAACCTCTAGATCTACCGAATATAATTTAATAGTTTTTATTAGGTAGTTATAGTTCATAGTTATTAAAAAAGTTATTTATTTAATAGTTGATTATTATAAATATTTAATATAAAAAAGAATAAATATAAAAACAATTTATCGCCGAAGCTGTGCAACATAACTGTGCTGTGTTCCCATCTATCACCTGGACTTATTTAAAATAAAGCTGTACAAATATAAATGAAATATTTGATTAAATCGCTGTGACGAAACACTTTGTAATACCTTGTGTTCTCCACAAAGTGGCAGTATAAGTTTGAACGTCATACCGCGTGGAATGAACCAGTTTTAAAAAGATTAATCAGTGCCGTACGTTTTCATTTCACCATTTATTTTTCATTCCATCAGTGTCGTTTCATATCAACGTATCATTTAAATAAAGCAATTTGTCTGGACGCACATTGAAACGTTCAATAAAGATGTTTGTGAACGCATATGGCAGATTATTGTTTTACACTTAAATTGTCTTTGTGGTAACCGTTTCATTCGCTTTTAAAACAAATATATTTAATAAAACTAGTCATAAGATAGTCAAATATAACTATTCCCAATGCATTTGTTTGTTATTAAAAAAACTTGTTGGGCATGAGGCTATTCGGTGTCCTCAATGATACGCATGTATAGACAGCAACTCAGTCGTTAGAGTCCTCGGTAAACTTGGACTTGGAGTTGGTTGAACCGGCTCATTCGGTTCTCTTCGAGTCGAAAGGGTTACTGCGGCTGTGCGCCTTGCATCAAAGCGGAGGACAGTTGGCTTCAGTCCCGTATAGCTTCAGTTCGAGATCGGCTCAAAAGAATTATACACCACAATTAAACAAGATCCAGTATGAATTCGAATCTTATCTACTATTTATCCAAAACTACATGTTCCATATATCTAAAACATTGCAGCACACAGATATATAAAAGCTGTCAAAATTATTTTAATATTATAAACATTATGATCAATGATTACTTAACGTCCAGAAAATTAGCTTTAAACGACGTATATACAACCACGGCGTATTCTGGTTCCCTAAACATTTAATGTAATGTCTTTTATTTGAATTTGAAATTTTACCATGAATATCTGTATTAATAGATCGTATCTTACGGTTACACGCACAAACGTGCACACTCTCAGTAGGGCAATTCGCACCTATTAGCGTGATTACATTAGCACAATCGTGTGTTTTGTAACTATCCTTCATAGCATATCTGAATGTGTTGTCAGCACAATAGGGCGGCTCCCGACCCTTTGTTTAAGTACAAAGAGTAGTATCTCCCATCAACAGCTAATTTTATAAGGACCCCGTCCCCCAAGTGTCTCGTCCAAAACATTCCCTAAATCGCGCGTTTATGTTCGCCCTGTTAAATGACATCTAAAAAGTCAAAAAATAAATATTAATTTTAAAGGAAACAGTATCATAATGTGATTTTCCTGGATATCTGATATCTTAACTGGCAAATATTGTGACACTTTGTGTGATAAGAAGTCACATTTAGATTAGATGTATTCACTTAGCAGATGCATTTATCCGAATTCAGTTTTGAACAGTGGCTATTCCCTCCTAATAGGTTTTAAGAGCTGGTTTGAGTATTGGATTCCTCAGGGCATGTTGACTGTAAAAGTTTGTTTGAGAGATCCCACCTGACATTTGCTTTGAGTGGTTTGTTCATATAGGTTTTGGCAGATTAACCAAAATTTGCCTGTTTTCTGGCTTGTTTAAGCATTTTTAAACTATGTGAGAGAGCTCTTGAATGTGCTGGGATTTTGTTTCCCCTTGTGAAGAATTACTAAATTTCTGGAAGTCACTTTAGATAAACATGTCTGCTAAACGCCTAAATGTAAATATAACATACATTATCCATACACATAAGTAAATGTGCATTTTTGCATGCGATTACTTCATCATTATAATACTTTACACTTTTTAGCACCGAAGATATAACAAACCAAACATGCAACATAGTTTTATGTCAAGTGGATTGTAATTTTTTTACATTTAAGTCAGGGAGGATGTAAATGTTGCATGTAGATGTCCTGCTCTTCTTATTATGAGTCCAACGAGCAATGCAATGATTTCCTGTCGGCTTACATTGAATAAATGCGCAGCAGATCCTACCAGTTTAAGCACATTTATGATCTCGAAAAAGAGAAGAGACAGCTTCAAACAGAGACAGTCTGTGAGAAAGATATGATCTTTACAAAGACACAATCATTGATGTCTGCAGAGGAGGAACGTCTGGGAAAAACGAATGGTAAGACAAAGAGTTCCCGGTGAGATCACTGGTGCCTCTCAGTATGGGCAGTACGTATGAGCTAACCAGGGTGTGGGACTCATTTGACCTTTGAGTTCAGGCTGGCTGCTGCATGCAGCCTGGAAGCACAGCAGGAGGTTGGTGCTGCCTGCCAGACTGGGGTATCCAGGCTGCTGCCCTTTGGAGTGGCACAGGGAAAAGGGTCTCTATTCACAGCAGGTGGTCATCAACTTGGTGGATCAACAGATTTAGGCTGTCATTGTATTGTGTTATAGAATCTCCATTCCTTCATAACAAGCAGCAGGGTTTTGTCAAGACTTGTCTAATGTTTGCTAACTAATCAGTCAGAGATTAAAGCAGACAAGCAGTGCAACATGGTGACCCATGGAGGCAAAAGCAGGCTGAGGTCAAGGATGCGCTGGGTGTAATTATTGATCAGGGTCAGGTGGGAATTGTGTGCTCAGATGGATAAGGCTGCTTTGTGGCTGTAATTTTTAACATTGAATGTAAAGTGCAATTCTGGTATTGAGCAAGAAACTTCAAAGTGTCAGCTAGGCAATAATGGAGTGGATGTAGTCACTTTAGGGTTTCCTATAAAGTTTTCAAAGTTTCCCCCTTACAAAATACTACTGTGTAGTTTCTGACGAAATAGCATAGATAGTGATAACGTTGTTACTACTGTGAGACAATAAAAAATAATATGCAGTGTCTTTTATAAATGAGTTTTTACAGAAACTTTTTGCTACTTTGTTAAATGTGGTGGCTTATACTAAACTATAGTTTTATTGTAACATTATCTAGTAAATGATATTTTGGCAGGTTACTGTAGTACATCTTGTAAGGGCCCCATTTTAAATTTTCAACCATGACACTAACCCATTCAACTGGGCACATTTCAATCAAACTTATTTGCAAAGTTGTCAACCATAAGCAGCCAATATCATATCTGGTAAATAGTATGATTAACAGGTCTATTTTTATTTATTATTTGGATTGCTCTGCTTGGCTCAAATAATTCAAACTCACACAACAGGCTAACATGTCAATGGTCACATTTGTGCTAAACACACAGCTTTAAATTGGTAACTGATTTATGTGCATTTAATGTTGGTTTATAAGTTTACTTTAATCCATATTTGCATGTTAGTGAAAACATTGTTGAACAGCTGAGCAATGTTTGACAGTTTCTCGCCAGTTAAAATTGTGACCAGGAATAAAGCACTGCAAAGAAAAGAAATAGCTTATTCCAATAGTAATTAGTATGCGTTCTCCTCCAAACTAGTTTTTACCGCTGTTTATCCAGGAGACAGCCCAATGTGCTTATGCGCCCCACCCACCAGCTGCAGCGCGCTATTTAAAGCGTGTTGATCGCACCAGCTATAGTACATTAGAAAACATACTGAACTAGATCTTTTCTGGATTGGATTATGAAAGCCATTCGGTTTATTTCAAATTAACACAATGATATAATCAAGTAAAGAAGCGACGCTGGAAGTTCTAACCAACTGTGGATTTTTGTTTCTCCTAATGAAAATGACTACATCGCAGCTGTTTGGTGTTTTGATGGTGGCGTGTGTCTGGAGTATCGTTGCAGATGCAATGACCGCAAACTTCACTCTGGACAATGAGATCCACTCTAGCTTCATCCAGCGGCGACTGAGAAGCCAAGAGCGCAGAGAGATGCAGCGGGAGATCCTCTCCATCCTCGGGCTGCCGCACCGGCCCCGTCCGCTCCTCCACGAGAGACACACCGCAGCACCTATGTTCATGCTGGATTTATACAATGCCATCCTAGAGGATAGAAATCAGCGCAGCAATTATGTGTACCCTTATGAACCAGTTTACACGACCCCGGGACCCCCGATGGTGACCCAACAGGACAGCCGTTTTCTGAATGACGCGGACATGGTGATGAGTTTTGTCAACTTGGGTGAGCATCTGAAGATATACAGTCATTTAAACAGATCGATTGCACTTGTAAATGAATTGCTGATTCAAGTCATTCTTATCGTAATTTAGAACCAATGATTAAGATTGCGCAGGAATGTAACACTTCATCAATCAAAGTGAACATTTAGAGATAAAATGTCATTTTCAGTCGTTTATCCAATAGGACCTTTTTATTGATTGTTTTCAAACTAAATTCAAAGTATGGTAGAAATTTAATTAGCATTCTGTTAGTAATCAATTACTTTAATTTAACCTAGCCTGTTTTTATATTAAGCCCTGATACAGTTTGTTTGATTGGAACAGATCAGTATGTATGTGTTAATATATTAAGATATTTCTCTAAGCTCATGGTGAGTAAAGTTCACATGTCAGATTGGTAGATGTGAATTATTTAATTTTCACTTATTTGGGTTGTTTAGCAGAGTGAAATGCAAAGACAGCAACCATGTGTGTGATTTCCACAGAATCCCTTCAAAGCTCTGAGACACAGGCTTTAATTGGGCTTTGTTTCGCATGACTTAAATTTAGAGAGGCATTTCTAAATCGTGGTGAGGGCAATAGATTTGGGGGGGGGGGTCACATACATCATCCAAACACAATGCTTTCAAGACATGATGACTTTTAACTGTGTGCTCGACGTGTGAGATCATGGCTTGGTGTGTACTGTCAAAAAAGATGGAGGATCTTTGTGAGATGGAGCTTTGTGTGTTTGTGGTTGTGAGTGACTGCAGTTGTGTGAAACTATTGATGCAAATCTATTTGCAAGCATATTTATGAAAGTCCACAAGGCCCTTTTGAATGTTATTGCATTTATTAAACCCAGTCTCTGTCTTTGTTTCCCTTAGAAACTGAACTGCAGACTGTGTTCCAATATTCTGGAGCAGCAGCAAACTTAGGAAATTCCCATTCAGCATCAAACCCCTTCAGTTCTAGACACAGCTGCTGTAGAAGTGATGTTGTTTTAATAATGGAAATAATTGATGTGTTGGCTGGCCTCCTGGGCGTTTTATGAGAGAGTAGATTTGAGTAGAGTAGTCTTATGATGTGAGTGTGTGTCTGTTGGAGGGGGTGATCAGGCTGATGTGGCAGATGACTGGCAGGATCATTTCCTTCCACCATTGAGTTTGAGACACTAAACATCTAATTCACCAAAACTTCAGAGACAACCCTAGAGATCCATAACATACCACACTTTATATCTGTCTGTCTGTCTGTCTACTTTCCTGCCTGTCTGTTTGTCTGTCTGTCTATATGACCTCCTTCAAAATTTACTTTAAAAACTAAACAGCCTTTTAAACTTTTAAACAAGGCTTCGTCAAGCCAATATTAAAGTTAGTTTTGATTAACCTTCGCTAGTTTTCATTTGCAAAGAGGTTCTGGTACCCCAAAACAAACCACACCGTAACACATATTTTGCTACAAAAATATACAAGACAAACATATTTTCCAGCAGTCTGGCTGTGACCTCATAGAGCAGCTCATGGCAGAAATGACCTGACTCCCATTTTCCATGTTTGCGTATTTCACATGGAAGTTTGACAAAGATACTGATGCTCCAGTGGTGTTCTTCACAGTCAGAACCAGATGTTTGCAAAGAGAAGTTGAGGTAGATGTTAATTGTATTGATTGCACAACCTTTCCAAATCTGGCCTTGAACATTTTGAAAGACATCTGCTGAGCATCTTGTCTCCAATGTTTTTAATTCCTGTTTTTTTCCTTAAATTGAAAAAGCCATTTTTTAAATGTCAATTTCTGCAGCAGACACCTAATTAGTTTACATTTTAGATATAACTGCCAAGATTATTATATTATAACCAAACAAATAGTGATTTTCTGTGTGAATTGTTAATCCAAATTCCCCTCCAGATCCAAACTGAATGCAGAAGCATGCACAACAAGCAGGCTGTAAATCCACCTGTTTATACTGATAAGCCGATTTCAATGAAAAGTAAGCAGAACCAAAATCCAATTAGTCCTCCAATTAGTTTCTCTTCCCTTTAAAAAACAGTTTGGCATTCATCCTAGAATGGAGACATTAGGACATTCTGGGGAAGTGGGGGTTGTGTTTTAGAGCACAGAAAATAGATAAAATGGCCATGGTTTTGTAAATGTAATGTAAATGTAAAGGTGTTAACTGTGCTTTGTGTCACATGCTAATATGTATCTTTTCCATCAGTTTAATACAGATAACAATAAAAAATGTTTGTTTTGCCAAGAGCATGGCAAACATTTTTTTTTCAGATATACAACACATGGAGCAACATATAAATCTAATCTTTGAATCAAATGGTGTTTAACATGAATACACTGAGTCCTTAACATGAATACACTGAAAGGCAATTATTGCCTCTATAGAAAACCACAGTTTACCTCAAATGACTTTCTATTTTGAGTATGCACATGGATACCTGCAATAATCATAATTATGTTATTATTACATCACATCACTTTTCAATGCAAAATACTTATCTTTCCTTCCATATCTAAAACCAGACTAAATTACAGCAGTTAGGACTTCACTCAGGTTAGTGTTGTGCATCTTGGTTTGAACCACAGATATACCATCTGAATGTGCTTATATATCCATTGCGTATATATGAATGCGGGGCACTGCTGGCTTCCGGGCCAGGCCTTTTCTTGTGGTTGGCACATGTGTGTGACTGTGGTCTATGGTGGGTGGGTGCAGTTTCCCCCAGTTTCAGTCCTCAGGTTCCCCAGGGCTCAGATCAATCACTGGCTTATGGAAGCAAACATTTCTTTTTTGGACACAGTGATGTAGGCGAAGCAATCAAGCGTTAGTGCTGAGTGTGACCTCAGAGTGTTTCTGACAGAATTAAGTTTGGGTACATTGACTTGTGCTGTGGTTGAAATGTGTGTGCTCATTGGCTGGCAGTAGTACTATGAAGTCAAATAAGACAAATGCCTGTAGTTCACATTTTGACTAATACAGTTTTTAGGATTTGTTTTACTTGACCAGACAGTGGGGTACAGAGATTTATCTAGATTAGGTTCATTTTTTCTATAAAATTCTTATGTCAACAAGGTTATATATATATATGCCAGTTTAAAGTGTAGAAACTGATTTTTCTTGCTCTTTGTATTGTAGTGGAACCAGATGAAGACCTGCGGCTGTATCATCAGCATCACAGAGAATTCCGCTTCAACCTTTCCCGTATCCCATCTGGAGAAACCGTGACTGCTGCAGAATTCCGGATCTACAAGGACTTTGTACATGAGCGTTATGAAAACGAAACATTCAGGGTCAGTGTGTTCCAGGTGCTCCAACAGAAGCCCAAAAGGTATGTTACAAACTAACACGCATATCCATCAATATTTCTGCTCATATTTCAGGTCTTGTTCTGTCAAATTTATGCAAGATATAATGTCTTGCTTCACCTCTGAAGTGACTTTCCTTTTTGACTGATGTCACCAGTCTTGCTTAAATTTTAAGCCCTTCCTATCCAGCTACCTGGCTTTATTAAGGTATGCTATGGCCACTTTTCATGCACAATCAAATCCACATTAATAAAATAAAGTCCTGCTCTACATTTTTGTAAAGATACCCTGTTTATAAAATATATGTGTTATATGTGGACCTCTAGCAATATAAAAAACACACCTTTAAATCCAGCTCATGTGGATGCACAACTGTTTTCCCGGGGGGTATACGTGGATTATTTATCGTGTTAGTTATGAGTCAAGAATATAATTTCTGTGGAATATGTAAAAGCTAATTCACGGCTTTGGTATGTTGGTTGGGTTTTAATAGTATTTAAGGGCCTCTAGGCATCATAAAAAATGTCTGAGATGAAACATACGCCACCACCCAGAATTTTCGGCCTAAATGTGGGAGGGATGAACACACACACACACACACAAGATTTGCCTGCCCAGCGGTGTAAGTCTAGTGTCAGAGCTCCCACTGAATTCCCAGAGGTGATTTATGGCGTGGCTGCTAACAGGCAATGAGAGCGCCCGCCATTACAAAGTCATTACCGTCAATTATTGAGACACAGAGTCCTTGGCGAAGGGGAGGGACTGCCACCCCAGACATCTGGAGTACTGCCCTGTTCCTCCACCTGACATGATTTACCCCACCTCACTCTCCAGTGTTTATCACAGCATTGTCGGCTGTGAGCATCAGGAAGCAGATTTTACACTGGAAATCAGTTCCAAAACTATTTTTATGAAAAATAAAAATGAAATGTTTTAAAATATTAAAACATTTACTTTACCAATCAGTTTTTGGCTTGTATTGTTTATTGTTTTGCAGATTTGTTCTTGGTTTGGTGCAATAAGTACCTTCCCAATGTTGACAGGTTCTTAATTTTGGCTACCAAACAGCAGATGAATTTGAACTAAAACATCATATGGTTTGATATAAATAGTCTTTAATGTCGATAACAAAAGATATTGGGAGCATTTCTCTATGTATGACTGTAGTTGGTTGCAGTGCATTATCTGCATTTAGCATTTTTCGTTGATCTTGCGACCCTGTCAGATCAGACCTGCCAGCCACCGTTGGGTCATGACCCATCGCACTTCTCTTTGGAATGTTTCTGGTTCTGTCCATAAAATGGCTCTCACCTGAAGATGTCCTCCAGGTGATACATGCTTAGACAGACTGTCTCTTATTTGTTCTAAATTACATGCACACTGAAGTGTCATTCACCCCCGGTGCTTCACATTCCCTGTGAGGACCACCCATTGTGAATCATCCTTCCTGCAGCTCTTCCATTGTCATGCAGAGACACTTTGCCCCAGTGGTGCTCACAGACAGCAAGGCGACTAGACAGGAGGAACATAAAGACCTAGTTTCTCGTTGCCCTCAAGGTCTGAAATCCTACCTGTGAGCCAAGACATTGTTCAAGGGATGCATCCAGAAGCCATCCCCCCACAACTCCACGCCCAATTTTGTCACTGGAGGCCAATCGGATCTCTTTTAAGAGACATCACTTTTAATGAGAGAGAACTTTGACGCCGTCATGAGAACGTGTTGATGCCTGTGAAACTACATTTTTAATTTCCTGGCCCTTATTAGACAGACCATAAGCTGTTATCTCATGGAATAAAGCTCATTTTGTGATATCCTTACTGGAGAAGAACATGTTCTGGCATGAGCTGGCATATTTATGCACAGATTCTCAATTTTTCCACAAAGAAAAGCCTCATGAAGACATAATGATGCTAATAAGTAATGTCTGTATGTGGATGATGTATTCTTTTTCTGACCACACTGGGATGTGTGTGTCAGTATGGTTTATCTTCTTGACATTTAATTTCATTAATATGAATGACTATGAAATGAAACACATCATTTATAAGGTATTAGGCATTTAAAAACTCTACTTTGTCTCATACCTTCTTATGATGAACGTGAATAATACCTGTTGCATTTCTATGCAACACACATGTGACTTTTGCCTGGCAGATAAAACACTTATATGAAGGGAGCAGAATATAATGGAGATTTGTTGGTGTGCTCCTTTGATTCAGGGCTAGTAAGCAAGCCATGTGTCAGGCCTTGGTCACCAAAAAAATGTATTTTTTTCTCTTTGTTAGGTTTTATTAGGGTTTTGCCATTGATTTAGTCATACATCACACATTCTTTTATTCTCATTCTCATCAGCTATAAACAATTTAAGTATGTACTAAAGTGCTTATGACTTCTCTTGACCCATATGTGACCTTTTCTGACCCTCTGTAGGGAACTGTATCTGCTGGACTCTAGAGTGGTATGGGTTGCAGAAGAGGGATGGCTGGTGTTTGACCTCACAGTCACCAGTAACCACTGGCTTATAAACCCGACTCAGAACCTAGGACTGCAGCTGTCTCTGGAGAACTCACACGGTAAGCTTCATTACACTTGAAAAATAAATAACTTTAAAACATGAATGCTAATTAACTACTAGCTAACTGGAAGTTAACTGTGCAAACTGTGTCTAAGGCATATCCAACATTTTGTTCAAAAGCATAAAATGTCATTATCATAATGCACAATATCAAAACTTCAGACCATCACACATTATACCAAAATTTACTTGAAGGTGATTTCAAAATCATGATCAGATCTTTATTCCAGAATATTTCATAAAGGTTTTGAAGATAAAATAGTTTGAAGGCGTAAACTGACCCTAATAAAGTAATTACCCTTATACCTAATTTAAATAGTGTAAAATAATCTCATGACTCACTGTTGCCCCCTGCAGGTAAAAGTTTGAATCCCAGACGTGTGGGTCTGGTGGGCAGCAGTGGACCTCGGAACAAGCACCCATTTATGGTGGCGTTTTTGAAGGCATCAGGATTTCACTTCCGTGGTGTGCGCTCAGCGTCAGGAAACAAAAATAGGGGTCACAACCGCTCTAAAAACCCCAAAACTGGAGCTGCACCCAGCCAGGTGGCTCTGAAGACAGCTGAAGCCGCAGGTAAGAATTATAACAACTTTGTGTACCTTAACTTATTTGGCACATGTTGGCCCAGCCTAAACATAAACTGTTTATGAACATATGTTACATATTAATATTCCTCTTGTCCTCTGCAGAGGGCGCCAGCATAGACCACAAACAGGGCTGCAAGAAGCATGAACTCTATGTCAGTTTCAGAGACCTGGGATGGCAGGTACAGTAATGAACTTTAAGTGTTTTTACCGCATAATCTTTTATTGTATCTGCTCTAATTTTTCTTTTTATTGTATCTGATCTCATTTTAAGGATTGGATCATTGCTCCAGAGGGATACGCTGCATACTACTGTGAGGGAGAATGTGTTTTCCCCTTGAACTCCTATATGAATGCCACGAATCATGCTATCGTACAGACATTGGTGAGTCACCTTATGTTGACATTTTCTGTGTTTTTCTGGAGGGTGGGGGGCTGCAAAATACATTTAACTATTAAACAAAACAATGACAAAAGTCACATAAATATCACAAATATACCTTTATGGAGCTTTATGGTCTCTGGTTCCAATGGACTGTTGCTATGTAATGATTCTTTAAAAAATCTACTTTCGTATTCCACATAAATAATAATAACAGAATTATCTGAGTGAACTTTTCAGTGAATTTCAGTAAAGCTAAGAATACAACACACTTATCTGAAGTAAAATGTAAAAAATATAAAATATACATAAATAAATAATTCAGTTAAATTTAATTTTATTTATATAGCGCTTTTTACAATGTTACATTGCTTTAAAGCAGCTTTACATAAAAAACAAAGAATAATAATAAAACACAGAACAAATGTCAGACATGTTAATGGTATTATTGCAAATAATATGTGTGGGATGTATAAGACTAATTAGGTATACTAGGCCTAATGTATTTTTACGAATAAAGGGTTGATTGAACCGATAAAGCCACAAAATTGTTGAGCAAAATATAAGCATTCCATCTTACATAGGGATGGCATATAATAGACATCTTATGGGACAGGGCTATAAGGGATTTGCAATAGTACCATGAACTACACAACATGCAAAAGCAGCATACATAC
>JAZGTJ010014569.1:3581-14040 GCA_036877575.1 Botia almorhae
CCTATATATCTTCATATCTATCCTGCACAATAATCCTGCAGGAACGGCATGTTTTAAACAGACCTGTAAAAATGTAATTCCTGGAGGACATAATTCCTGCATAAAGTTTCCTTCATAGTATTCCTGCAGGAAAATGAGCTAAAAATCCTGTAGGAAATCTGCATAATATTCCTGCAGGATTCCTGCTGGGTTTTTTTTGTAAGGGAGCATCTAACCAGAAGTGCAAATTAGCAATGTGAACATATATACAGATATATAAAAAAGGATATAAATAAAAGCTATATATAAATTGAATTTACAGAATTTATATATATATATATATGAATATACAGTATATAAGTGAGCAGAGATGGATATTGTGCATAGAATATATAAATTAATGTACAGAAAATCATGTAAATTTACAGATGTATATATGAATGTGCAGAATAAGAAATATACAGTAACTATATATAGATGAATATATAGTATATGCAATAGTATAAATATACATATGAATAAATATGAATAACTTTACAGCTGGATGGATATGCAGGGAGTATACATAAACACACACACATATATATACCTATATGAAAATATATATATATATATATATATATATATATGTATGAATGTATATTCAAGTATGCAATCTGTATGCAGACTATACAGATTAATGTACAGAGTATGTACAGAGATATATTACATTACTGCATTTATTACGGTTTATCAGTGTGTGGGGGGAAGTTAACATCCATGTAAGGGGGTTAGTGAAGTTGAGTTCACTAAGGTAACCACTATGGGGTAAAAACTTTGGGGTGCCTTATTGAGCAGACTGGAGATGTTGGAGAACCAAGTTAAGTCCTCAGAAATATGGATCCCCAGGAACTTGAAGCTGTTAACATGTTCAACCATCGTCCCATAGATGTAGACAGTTGAGTGTGTTACCTTCTCTCCTTCTGAAGTCCACGAAGAGCTCCTTGGTTTTACTGGTGTTCAGGAGTATGTTATTGTCAGCACACCACTCGGCCAAGTGCTTTACCTCTTCCCTGTAGTATGTCTCATCGCTGTCGTTGATGAGGCCAATCACTGTTGTGTCGTCTGCAAACTTTATTATGGTATTAGAACCATGCATAGGTCTGCAGTCATGTGTGTACACTGTAAACAGGTAAGGGCTCAGTACACAGCCTTGTGGAATGCCAGTGTTAAGTATAATGGGTGAGGAGAGAATGTTATAGGATTTAACATTCTGTGGCCTGCTGGTCAGACAATCCGCTATCCAGCTGCATAGAAGAGTGTTGATACCAAGATCAGCAAGTTTACTGATCAGCTTGGAGGGGACTGTGTTGAACGCCGAGCTGAAATCAACGAACAGCAGGTTCTTGTGTAGGTGTTTTTGTTGTCCAGGTGAGACAGTATGGTGTAATGTTATAGAAACAGCATCCTCACTGCTCCTATTCTTACGATAGGCAAACTGATGAGGGTCCAGTGTGGGTGGTAGGCTTGCCTTGAGATGTGCTAGGACTAACCGCTCAAAGCACCTCATGATTATGGGTGTAAGTGCTACCGGGCGATAGTCATTAAGGCACATGGGTTTGGAATGTTTAGGCACTGGCACAGTGGAGGTGGATTTAAAGCAAATTGGCACTGTTGCTTGGGATAGAGACAGATTGAAAATGTCCGTCATGACCTCAGACAAATGTTCAGCACAGGTCCTGAGCACATGTCCAGGTATTTCATCAGGGCCAGCAGCTTCACTATTAATAATCTGGCTCAAGGCAGCACAAACTTCTATAGTGGAGAGTGTGAGGGGCTGATTGTTCACAGGTGGTCTCAATGTAGTGGTTGTCTCCTGGTGGTTCTGATCAAAGCGAGCATAGAAGTTATTTAGCTCGTTGAGGAAGGAGACTTCAGTGGATATGGGGGCAGAGTGGGCGGGCTTGTAGTCACTGATGGTTTGGATGCTGTGCCACATACGCCGGGGGTTGGAGTTGTTGAAATGTTCTTCGATCCCCAGCTTGTAGCTCCACTTGGCCTTGTTGATACCCCTTTTCAGGTCGGTTCTGGATGCACTGTAGGCCTGTGCATTTCCTGATCTAAAGGCAGCATTCCGGGCCTTGAGCAGGAGATGGACTTTCCTATTCATCCATGGCTTCTGATTAGGGTATGATAATTTGTTTTTGGGTGGTTACGCTGTCGATGATGGCTTTGATGTGGTCCAAAACAGAAGAGGTGTATTGATTAAAAACATGGTGGTAAGATTTTTTTTTGCTGAAAACAAGAACATACAAAACAATACAAAATATCAACAGTAGTGATACTTGGACGGCAAAAACCAAAAAAAAAACCAGAAAATAAAACAAAAAGTAAAATAAATACAAATAAAAATATAGCTGCAAGCAGCAATGACGGGGTCAAGCCCATGAGCGGCACTAAGGTAGGCATTCGATGCTTGAGCAGTGAGATTTAAAAAAAAATAAGATCAGAAAAACAGTTATTTAAGAAAACATGGGTGAAACCCATTACAGCACAAAGTGATTTGCACATTGTGGCCAGCAGGTGAAGCTATCACCAATTTTGTTTTAATGTAGTCAGGATGTAGTGACACCTACAAAGTTTTATGTCAATATCCCAAACGTTGGCAGGAACCAGCCGTATTTCCATTTTTGAATGCTTTTCAAATTTGTTGAAGCGCTGTATGTAAAATATTTGAATAACTTTTTGTTAATAAAAGGAAGTAGCATTGATTATGACAAATGAGGAATCGTGGAACCCGTCATGAGCCAAAGAATCTAAAGAAAGAAGTTGCATGACAATATGTTTTTGCAATCACTTGTTTGCAAGATACAGCCTTATATTCATAACAGCTTGCTCTTCATCTAATTCGTTTACGTGGTGCTATACGTGAACGGATTGACCGATCGAAAATCTTTTAATAACATTTTGTCAGGGATGTAGGTAGATGATGCATAGCAAATTTTGTGAAAATCGGACAAACGCAAGAGAAGTTCTAAAAAGCAGGTTTAACAAACATGTTTAAATGACAAACAGGAAGTAGCCTTGAATATGACAAATTAGGTATCTAAAGATAGAAGTTGCTAAAGATAGAAGCCCCAAATTTTGCAGGTCACCTCAGAATATGTTGATGATGAACCGTATAGTTTCGTAACAATACGCAATTGCGTTTGTTAAATACTACATTTAAGACAAAATTGAAAATGAGTGACGCCCACAATCAAAAGTTATGAGCAAAAATAGCAAACATTTTTTTTCAGATTTCTGGACCAATAGGTGGTGCTGTAACGAAAGGGGGCATGCACCGTCAGTTCATGCCTGTGATGACACGTACCATGTTCCCTGTCAATATACCAAAGCGTTGCGAGGATACAGCCTTATATTCATTTTTGTGCGTTCTTCGTCTAATTCATTTACGCCCTATACGTGAACGGATTGACCATGCATACCAAATTTGGTGCAAATTGGACAAACGCCCTAAGAGGAATTCGAAAAAGGTGTGGTTAATGTTCATACTGTCCTCTATCAGTGTGCCAAATTTAATAACTTTCTTATGTACGGTTCTATGGGCTGCCATAGACTTAAAGAGCGGAAGAAGAAAACTAACCGTTTCAATCCCTTCGGGGCTTGACCCCTAATAAGAAAACTAATAAAAACGGGAACAAACTCAAAAGGTGCCCCTAATAAAACAATACAAAAAAAGGGCCATTGTCTTACATAAGATTCCTTACACGAAAACTTTAAGTTCTCTTTAAAACTTTAGGAGTCTTCATAGCTTTCTTATTAGTGGACATTGAAATAAGATTAATATAATTTTCCATGTCTCTTAAAAAAACACAAAGACAGGTTTAGAATTTGAGAATTTGTTATTTGTGAATATAAAATTAGCTTAAGAAAATAATTAAATTTATAATAAAACAAATAGTTTATTTTGTGGGATATGAAACAAAATACCCAAACATTTTTCTCATTTTAAAATAAAATTTCAGCAAAATCTTCAACTTAACACAAGCACCAATATCATACCAAAACCCCTGAGTGTAGTGACATGACCAAAATAAGTGTTTTACTGTTTCATAACAATTCAAGCAAAGTGAGCATGTTAGCTCTACATCAGCTCTAAACTTTTGTATACATTTCTTAACAGGATAAAACCTGTGGATCAGTTTAAAAGCCACTTCTTTCACTTAGTTTATGAGACAGAATTTTTGGGTGTAGTGACCAGACTTTTAGGAACAGTTAAGATTATCAAATAAATTATTCCAAGTAAAGGTTACATGTGGAACAGAAATTAAATTCTCAAGAAAAACATTTTATTTAACTCAGGAAACATTTTATAGTTTCTTGTTTCTTAATGTAAAAAAACAAATTTGACCAACAAGAGTGTCACCAGGATTAAAAAGAGATGCAGTAACTGTTGAAGAGTACCTAAAGTTTTTAAAAAGCATACACAATCCAGAAGGGATAGGGATAGAGTTACAGATATTTGGTATTTGGAAAGAAATTCTGAATACCTTAGCAAAAGACCTTGATTGGTAAACAACTGCTATACCAAAACCAAACCATTACTAAAACCAATTATCATAATACAGAGATTTGTTCTTAAATAAAATGTTCTTATTGTTCCAAATTAAACATCTCTGTGGCAATTTTTTTTGTTTATAAATAAAAGCCCATGCTCGAAGGACCTGTCGATGAAATAATAAGTTAATGAGTTATGAGTTAATGAGTTAATAGCTTCCTCAATCTGTTTTAAAGTGATAGATGCATCACAAAAATGCTGATCTGAAGCACCTAACTGTTGTATGTTAGGGAAAAAAATCATTCATATGCTTTGGAGAACATTTTGAAGCGTATAAATCGCTAAATAATTGGGCACAGAATCTTGGATTATCAGTAATATTGCTATTAACCATAAGTTTTTCAAATTGGTTATTTTTAGCTTGTTCTCTTTCCAGTCTGAAAAAATATGCATCTAGATATGCGATCTAACCCAGCCAACATTTATATCTGGGCCCCATATGGGTTATATCCAGGCAGCATGGGCTCCAAGTGGGCATGGGCTGAAAATGGGCAATTTAGGTGGGTCCCATGTGGGTTTCACAATGTGGGTCCCATATAGGTATGATAATATGGGACCCTTATATGATCTAACTGGGCAAAATGATTTCACGCTAAAAATACATCTTTATGCCTTAAAACCCTTTTGAAATAATAAAATGTGGTTGATAGTCACTTTTAAACAAATAATATCAAATATTTGTAATATAACTTTTTTTAAATGAAAATGCATTATTTTCCATTGTGACTTTTTTTTCTTTGTTTGGATGTTCAGCATTACAGTGTTCACTTGCCTATGCATTTATCAAAATGTATTTACCTGGGAATGAGTGAAAATAGGAAAGGAAGGAATTTTAAATGGGTCTCATGTGGGACCTACCTGTTCGATAAGACCCTGCCACTCACTGACAACACCTTCCGCTTGACAAAGTAGTCCTGCTACTTTTAATGTTTCCTTACGAATTTCTTCTCATAATATTATATCATAATCTGTTAAAAATAAGCAGACATTAAAAATTATAACAGTGAAGATTGTAAATATTCGGAGTAGAGGTAACCCCGCCTTGGCGTAAGTATACAGTTTCTTTCAAACACAGTGACTGGCTGATGAGACATCAGAAATTTTAATTTACACGGCAGCTGCTGGTGAGTAACATTTACGCCATTTTAAAATAATTGGCAGAATTCGCGTAATTCTGAATTCGGAGGTATCCGATCATGCTTCTAAATGTGAAATGCTGCTAATTCGTTCTGAGATTGTGCATTAACAGGCATAAAGGTAATGGATTTTTTTTATAGAGCTTCAGTGAATATTCCGGGAGTTTTTGCAAAAGTGCATGAGCTCTTCAGTGTTTTATTTTTCTGTGAAATAACAAAATGCTGTGTTCATAACCATAATATGCAGCTGGACATTTCAGATGTTAATGTGTAAACATTTGCTTTTACAGGTGGACTAAAAAAGAACAAGCAAGAAGCAGAAAAGGCTCTCTCCAAATAGTTCACTGGAGCAAGAGACAGGGGTGGAAAGAGGGCCATTAGAGCACAGCAGGAGAGAAACCCATCTGGTTTTTGGGTGTAGTTCACCCAAAAATGAACATTCTGTCATCCTGTCTCACCTTCATGTCTTTCCAAACCCTTAAGACTTTCGTTCATCTTTAGAACACAAAGTAAGATATTTTTTATGAAATCTGCAAGATTGTAATATATGCAATATGTCCATTGATCATTTATTCCCCCAAAATTCTTATGCTTTAGAATGTTTGTAAAGAGATCAAAAATAAACCCAAATGAATCGAGTGGTTTAATCTTAAATCTTCTGAAAAGTCACTATGGCTTTATATGATGAACAGATCTAATTTAGGCTTTTATTCACATATAAACATTGATCAGCGAACAATGTTTACAGCATTCAGTATAGGTAAATGGAAGCGCAAACATGCTTGATTCTATTAATCTTTATTAATTAGCATTTATATGTGAATAAAACCTTAATTAAATCTATATATAAGATAAAGTAATAATGTCTTTTTAGAAGACTTTAATAAAACTGCTTGATTCATATGGATTTATTGTACAATCTCTTTATTAACATTTTAAAGTGTCAGCATTTTGGGGGAATAGACTTTCAACAGAAGGACTGAAATCTCACAGACTTCATTAAAAATGTCTTTGTTTGTGTTCTGAAAGTGATTTAATTTCCTATGGGTTTGGAGTGAAATGCAGATGAGATGATGACAGAATTTTCATTTTTTGTTAAAAATCATGTTAACTACTGACTGTTGATTGTTTCTCCTCCCCCCAAATGTTATGTACCATTGGTTACATAAGACCAGTTGTTGGAAGATTATCACCCTTGATGTTCAACATTTTACAAAACCCTAAGTAGTGTGTTTGAAAAAAAGTCAGAAAATAATAAAAAAAGTGTTTGATATACAGAACCTGTACAGCATTTTAATTTAAAATTTTTCAAATTGTACCTTTTTCATGTTTTTTTTTCTTTATGAACACTGACATTTACTAAACTAAAATCATGATGTTGCTTTTATGAATTAATTAAAAATAAATATTTTTGGGATAGCACTAGAATGTTAAAATCACAGATAAATTATAAATAAGAATTGAGCATAAAACTGTATAAATATAAATAATTATACTGTCCAGGTGAGATGACTCAAAACACACACATAAACCACGTGGGGCCAGTCCAGTACCCACTGATAAACCCATACTGGGCCCTTGTATATACCAAATGGGCTTCATAAAGTGGGACCAATATGGGTCTTATGCATGTAGCCCAGTTGGGCCCCACATTGGCCCCAGTCAGATTATACGTGACATTCATGTGGGCTACTTTAGATGGGGCGCACATGGAACCCGCGGACAAAGGGGCCCACATTGGACCCACAATGCAATGTTTGCTGGGAATAAATGCCCCTTCAGATTTATGTTTATATAATCTAATTTGTGTTGTAAATATGCCAATTCTGCTTTTTCACAGTTATCTATCAAGTTATCTACATTTTTAGATAAGAGATTTGTGATTCTGCTATTTTCATCAATTATTTTCTTTTTTGACAAATCACTACAAAATTTACACTACAAAAAAACTCCCAGTAGCTACTGTATCTGTTCTCCTCTCTAGCTTTATTCCAATTATTTTGTACTACCTTAATAATTTCGTCTTTCACCTAATCATAAAGGAGAACAGAACTGTAAATTTTCCAGTAAGAAGAAAATCCCTATTATCGGAACCTAAAAAGCGTGTGCAAATAAAAATACTCTTATGGTCAGATAATGGTGATGGCAAAATATTAGTAGATGTGTTGCATAATTCCTTAGAGACAAACTAAAAATCAATGCGAGACTGAGAGGAAAAAGAGTTGTTGCACCATGTAAACCTCTTTTCAAAAGGATGCAACTCTCTCCAACTATCTACTAAAGAGAATCTTTGCATGAACAATTTTATATATAGACAAGAATTGTCTGGTAGTTTTGGAGGCCATCTATCTATACTGCTGTCCAAAGCTATATTAAAGTCTCCAAAAATAAGCATGGCATTTGGGTATTTAGTCAATAGATTTAATACTTGTTCCTCTAGACGGCTAATAAAAGCTTTGTTATCTTTTGGCTGGTTATAACCATAAACACAAACAAAAAATATCAAATTTGAAATTTCAGCCACAAGGCAAACAAAATGGTCACTTAAATCACTTTTATGAAGTAAGATCTTCCCTTTAGACATATTTTTTAATATGCATACACCTGCTGAATGTGTCGTGCCATGAGAAATTTAAGTGACTCTTGCAGAAAACAAAAATCACAATTGAATTGTTTGAGATATAAAAAGATAGCTTTTGTTTAGTAAGGTTTCATAGCCCTCGGGCATGTAAAGAAACAATAGATAGTCATAAAAAAGAGAACAAACAGAAAAAAAATAGACCTAAGTGAGCAAAATAGATGTCTTATTGTACAGAACTTTAACCAGTCGAAAATTAGACTAGGAATGAGAACCACAACTCTTGACAGCAAAGAAAAAATACTTAAATGCAGTATGAAAAACATATTGCATTCTATTTGAAACAATATTTGACAGCAAACCATTAAACGTATAATACCAGATCATTTAGACCAACAAGTTCTACAAAAAAAAAAATGGGATACAACTGAGGCAAAGAACGTCTCAATATTTTCTCTATAAATGAAAACAAGTTCGAAAACAACCATGCGTTGCAATAAATATCTTATAGTAAGCGTGTAGCCCCACCAGAGATGTCCCAAGTGCTTTGGAAAGAACCACAAGTGATAAAATCGACGCCAACCAGTCCTAAAGATGGAACCAAAGTCAGTAGTCGGTAAAAAGTAAATATAGTACACATATTAGGCAGGAGGGAATATTTCAACTCCCTCCACAAATGCTCTACCGCCCACAAAATATGCTTGTTTGTTTTCTTTTCTTGCTTATCGCAGGCCATAGCTTGTTTCTTCACTCCCTATCTGCAGGCGACAGGTCTTCAGAAATTTTCAGGTTATTATTTCTCAGAAAGATCGAATCCTTGGTGGCACGCCAGATTGCGTCTCGTTAAAAATGGGATGTAAACTGGACAATGATGCTTCTGGGTTTGTTGTTGTTCAGCCACTTACGACCCATCCGATGAACAGTGTCCACAGCAGGAAAAGATAAGACAGGCATCAAGGGATTCACGGATATATTTGACCATAGCCTCTGTTTCTGGACTGGACAGGGAATATAATCAACCCTTAGGCGGAGAAGTGCACAGGAGATCTATAGCACAGTTATAGGAGCGCTGAGGAGGCAGCAACGTAGCCCACGATCTGTGAAATCAAATCGCAGATCTGGAGACCAGATGGTGGGAGGCGGCAGCAGGCAAACCGGGAGGGAAAAGAGCAGGGCAGGATGAGAAAAGCAGGAAGATGATGGGCACTGAGGGGAGATAGACTTTCGAAGTCAGCTATGAATAAGAAAAGGTGACCTGTGTCGGGATATAGGGAGAAGATGGTGGCAAGTCAAAACGCAGACTATTCACAAAGACAAACAAAAAATCTGAGCTGATCAGACAAGGGTTATGACAATTATAATAGAACAGAGAAATATGAGCCATTAATTGTGCAACTGTAACTGTGGTGTAGCCAACAGACAGGCCTGTACCGACTATGACGAATAGGCCCACCAAGTTATTAAACAATTATTTTATTTATTAAACTATTGTTATTGGCTTGCTTTTAATGAAATTATAAACATGATTACACAACCTCAAATTTAAAATAAGTTTTGTGTGTGTTGTTTGGTGTTTGATTATTTTTTGACATCTGTGTTAGGTCATTAGCAGTTTATATTCTGTCCGTCATTTCGTGAGTTTTCACACAACCCACCCAAGCAGGTGATATTTTCTTTCTTTACTACGAGTATTAATAGCACAAAATAAACATGAATGAACATCAGAAGATATGTTGAAATATATAGAATGTCTAACTGAAATGTATAATGTTTCATTTCCCAATCAACTCAATAAATCAGAATGTCTTGTAATGTACCTCAGAAGGAATGTGCATTTCTCCTTAGTTAGTTAGAAATAAGAAATACTCTATAGAGAGCAGCATTTTGCTAAATATAGGCCCATGCACTACAACGTCTTGGTTACATATGTAACCCCCGTTCCCTGAAGGAGGGAACGGAGACGTTACGTCAAGTGACTGCCTATGGGTCTTGCTTGAGAGCCCTATCATCTTCGCGTAAGAAAAAACGCGCCAATGAGCATCGGCCCGAGAGGAGAGAGCCAATGAGCATTTGGGCAAGCGCTGTGCACCGGCACACGAGTGCTTGGCGCGTGTGTATAAAAGCCGGCAGCGCACGCTTTCATTCAGGTTCTTGCTGAGGAGCCGA
>JAZGTJ010014570.1:0-14040 GCA_036877575.1 Botia almorhae
AGAGGTTGGGTTAAAAAGAAGTTTCACTAAGACTAGATAGATTAGTTCTTTAACTAATCTATCTATTTTTAACTAAATAGATTAGTTAAAAAACAACAGCTGGGTCATTCTACAATATCTCCTCAATAACTGAAGTTTGAATGTGTGTTAGCATACAGTAGAAACATTTTAAAACAGATAAACAAAAACCTGCTTAATTGAAGTATGTATGTGCCTATATATACACTTTTGTTCTGTCGTAAATGATAATTAAAAGGGGGACATTTGTAGAAACCTGAAATACTGGCAGCGGGCAGCTAGAATGACTCTGTGTGCTGGAAAACGCTTCTCTTCCACTATGAAGGTGACATCACTGTATTCTTCACCAGGTACTAAAGCTCCCAGCTGCTCTGACAGCAGGTGCAGGTGGTCGATCTCAGCCGCAGAGCTCGCCGGCCGCAGAGGATGACTGTCACTCATGACCACCACTGAGGAACACCTGAGGAACATCAACCCACATTCATCCTGATCAATGGCAAACAAGACGAGAAGCTTTTTCCTACAATACCTCCTATACAAATAAAATTGAATCGAATTGTCTTATTAATATACATCTCACACATATTATCTGCAATAATACAATGTATACCATTCTTTGTTGAACATAGTCTGACATTTGTTCTGTGTTTTATTATTATTATTCTTGTGTTATTTGTAAAGCTGCTTTGAAGCAATGTAAGGTTGTAAAAAGCACTATATAAATAAATAAAACTTAGTTAAATTAAACTGAATTCCTTTAAAGTTATTTTGGAGACACCAGAAATAGTAAGCTAGTTTTGAAAGCGTAATATCCCACTTTCTCCAAGCCACAATTAAACAGGTGAATGCATACATTGATAGACGTGTAGGATTGCATAGCATTGCAACTGGACGAATGCAATGACCATTTTACGAACCTGAGCCTCCCACAGAAGACATGTATGTTTATATAAATATATTAGACCACATTACTTGGCGATTGCCATTACAATGTGAAGAGACTCTTAATCAGCATAACAAAAATATTCCTGGAACAAATCTACCCTGCATGCCTTTAGCTAACATTCACGTATTGTTGCTGCCCACTTCTACGATAGCATTACAAATATACCATAGAGCTTATAAAATTAAGAGAAAACTGTCATCTGTATACGCCGGATTTCTGATAAGAATCCGTAATGTGTCCGTCACATGATCAACACCACGAACATCAACGTTAATCGTAAGGTGGTTTAGCAGAGGATTAATCAGCGGACAAATACAGTGAAATACCGCTTTATCACTCGAAAACTGCTACTTGTAAGACGTGAGGACAGGAACATTGACATTCGAGAAATTTCCGTCTCCCCCGCTAATGAACAGCAGTCATAAACCAGCACTTACCAACACGAAAAAAGATAAAGCTCGTCCACAACAAAAATCAGCCTAAAAGCACACCGTTGTTTTGCCTCCAGCGGGTCGCAGGATTTCAAATGTACAATATATTAAACGCGCTTTGACGTGCCGCACATCCATATATTCCGCTGTGAAACACCTACCGGATGTTTTGAAAAGCTCCCGCAGACGATGTTAATGTTACAGCGCCTCTAGCGGACAGGGCGTGTTCCTCCATTGTCCATTGAGCTGAATAAAAATCCCAGAACGTCTTAACATATTTAAGGCATTTGAACATTAAACAGTATAATTGTTTAAATCTATGATTAATCTATATGAGTCTATATGTTATCTATATTATGTAATTTTAGATATATATTAAGACAAAGGGGATCAAAGGGGGCGGGTAACAATTCGTCCAACCCTATTCTTTGGTCATGCGTAAGTGTTTTCTTTCAGAAAAATCTTGCTCGACAACCAGTTCTGCTTGTGTACATATTTTAATGCTGCTTCATTCTGTCAGTATTTTTTATCTTCTGGTAATCTCTGATCGTAAATTATATGTTCTGACATCATGATACATTTATATGTTAGGACAAGTTTAAAGAGTATTGATTTAAAAAGTGTTAATAAACCGAAGCCCAATGCAGACAAGCGAGGTATACTTTGTGACCTGCTGATGTTTTGCAATGGTTTACAAACATATTGTATAATGTACAGATTTTGACTTGGCTTTATACTTCACTGCCATTTCACAATTTACCATCATCTTTTCTTATATGTATACTTCTACTTGCATTTCTGGTTGCTAATTGTATTTCAATGGCTTTGTACTTGTTCTCTGCACAAGTACAGTAAAGTAAAGTATAGTACAGCATAGTCAAATCTACAGGACACATCCTTAAAGAACATCTGATTGATTTAAGTGCTCAAAAATGACTCACTAAAAACACTTTCAGCGTTTTATTTTAACAAATAAGTAGAAGTACAAAGTATAGACTATGGAAGACTGCGCCATTTTAAAGTGTAGGCTCATTCACAAAAAACACACTCGCACTTCTGCCCTAGACAAAATTTTCTGTTGTGTGTCAACAGAGCAATCACCCTTTCTGATCAACCAGCTACCCCCGATTTATTATAACTAGCATCTAATGTTTAGGTCACGGCATTAGAACAGGTTTTATGATGTGATGGGCACCATGCCGTTGGGGCTGAGAATCTCTATCCAATAACCATCAGGATCCTGAATAAAGGCCAGTCCTTTCATTTTACCTGCAGGACAAACACAAGCTCAGAAATCAACATCGAAAATAAACAAAGAAATAAAATCATTTATGTTGTTGGTTTAGCTAACTGTTATTCATCTAGGAGCATTATGTAATGGAAAATATTAGCAATGGCACACAGTAGGATTACATGAACAGAAATTACCATCATCAGGCTTTTTTACAAAGGTCACTCCCTGCTCTTCAAACAGCTTGCAAGCAGCATAAACATCTGGCACAGCAATTCCAATGTGACCTAAAATAAAACACGTTAAGTCAATTAATACATTTGAGTTTTCAGCTTAATGATGTTATGCTTCTATCTAGGTCAGAGTCACACACTGACTAATATCAACAGTATTTCTGTTGATTACAGATGCAGGGTAGATTTGTTCTGTTGATTTTGATGGGTAAATAATATTCATATGACAGTGATTTTAACACTATTTTAAATTGACTGTTAATTCATAATTCGGATTCAAAGATTTGTTTGCATGTCACAAAAATGTTTAATGAAATATCTGCAAGACATTTTGCAATGCTGAATTTAAAAAAATTTTAAGTGATTTAATATTGTTCGTTTTATGGAAAAACAGTTTAAAAAATATGCCTTGATTATTAGCAAATAGACTTTTGACTGTGTTCTTACAATAAACAATTTGAATTTGAATTGGCAACAATGTGTGACAGAATAAATGCTTCCTCTTATTTAAATCTAAAAAACAGGAAAGCATAAAAATCATAAAAAACAGGACTTGGCTTGACAATTCAGTTTAAGCAATTTTATCTCCGTATTATTATTGTCTCCGTATTGTTGTATTGGACTATCACAGGAAATAGTATGACAGAGAGAAATGCCCCTGCAATATGCTGTATTTACCAAAGCCTCGTGGGTCTGAGTTGCCGTTGTGGTAGGTCTGGCTGTCATCTGTCTCTGAGCCCCAGTTACTTATGAAGACAGAAAGACAAATGAAAAGAACAGCTTTACACATCTGGACCAGGGCAGTTCTGATACAGCGTCTCTGTTTACACTACATTCAAAGGAACCAAACAATCCATTTCATCTCAACTCTGACTACTGGTGTTCCACAGAAGTCAGTACTAAGACCACTTTCAAAGTGGAAAATCTTTCAGGCTGAAAGACCTATAAAGATTAGTGAAGGTTTTCAATGGCAGATGCTGTAATCTCACAATATTTCACTGAACACTGCACATGGTAACTGTGGGTTTTTGGAGTAGCTCACTTAGGTCACTTACTAGGTGAGTTCTATAGTGGCTCGACGTGAAAATGTCCAAGCTGTCCTCTCCTTCACATTGGCAGGGATCTCTTTCTTATCCTCATACCCCAGGAAGTACAGGCTGAATCGCATGGCAGGAAAATCAATCTTCTGCAGCAACCTGCAAGAACATATTTATATTTTGACCTGCTTGTTGTTTCTCAATGGTTTATAAACACATTTTACAATGTTAGGTTTACATTTTACAAAGTAAATTAGATCAAAGCTGGATTCACGTTTCTACAAACTGGGAAATAACTGCTGATCTAAACACATTTTACAATGTTTTGCAAAGTAAACCAGATCCAGGCGGGATTCACATTTCTAGAAACTTGGAAAAAGTCGCTGATCTACAAAACTAAAGCTTACGTCATTCCCAGGATGCGTGTGTAGAAGTCCAGGGATTTGACAGGATCTTTCACACGCAACATGGTCTGTTGCATCATGAAGTCCTACAGCAGAGAGATGTTTTTATTTAGAAAATCATGTTATAGTGTTCATTATGTAATTATGTTATATGTAAACAAACAGAAAAATGTAGACTTCTGAAAAAGTAAACCCTAATAACATTAGATTGTCAGATTTTCCTGAAACACACAAATTGCTGAACAAGGATTACCAGATTTGAAAAAATTTATTATATGTAAATTTACAGATATGTAAATTAACAGTGAATGACTCACTTATCCCTCATCTCATCCTTTTCTACCCTTTAGAAGTGCTTGTTTTGCTAATGTATTAACCTGCATTTGAAACACCTCTCTACAGATGTGCTGGAATGTGTCTGATAACATCAACCACAGATCTCATGGTGTAATCCGAAACTCATTGTTAACACACATACACACACCAGTATTGACCGTCACAACAAAAGACTTTGTTTTTAACTTTAGACTTCTTCGTGTAAGATCTGCACACTCTTTGAACGAGGTTTAACACCTGTAATCTTACGTGTGACCGGAGCAGTAAAATAACAGATGGGAGTTCATGTGTATCTACTGGTGTTACTGGAGCTGCTGAAAACGCTACAGGTCAACATTTCGTCTCTGTTAAAGGTCAAAGGTTATTCTAGCAACATCTACCCAAACACAGACAAAAATCATACATACATACATACAAACACACACACGCCTTCTTTAAAATGACTCAGCAAAGTAACGTTCAACATACAATTTTTATTCACTTATACTGAGTTACTGGGAGAAAGATAGAGAGATCACAAAATAACATGTATGTACGTGAGATGTTTTTAACCCCTGTGCGTTATGAAGTAGAAATACCGACAAACTTCGTGTTCAGTGTGCGTGTGAGTTTGACGGGCCTCGCCCTTCTCTTCTATTGCTGGAGGCAAACGCGTCGTCTTACTTTAGTGATGGGGTTTCCGTCTTTACATGCAGCGGCAACTGCCTCGTCCGTCAGCCCCTGGTCAGCCATGTCGGGTGTGTTTCGGCCGGGTGATCACGCAACGTCAGACAGCAGAAAGAACTGGTGGACAGACACAGTGAGGGGCGTGGTCACGTGTGCAGCGTCACGAATGCGGCGTAATTATAGGAGGGACGATGACACCACTGATGTAGTTCCGCTTTCCTTCCGACAGGGGCAGCTCTCAACACCAACGTTTTTCGCTTAATATGTGTTTTATACACGTTTAAGTATTTATGCAAACATTGTACAGATACAAGACAAAATGTTATAAAAAAAAAGAAGTTAAACACAAATAAATACGGTGTAAGTGAGATTAAAGTGAATGCGTTTCCTAAACGTGTGCAAGAAGCGTTGAACTATGAAAATCAGTCAACTTCAAAGAAATCTTTATGGTTTAAATTCTTGGTACAAAATGCGGCACAATGTTACTAAGACTTCCACGAATACTGTAATACAATGTAATTATACTCTGGTCTTTACATAACATTTTTTAATTATCTAACATTGTGTAAAAACACATTTGTGTCACATCTGTCATACATAAAATATGAATATGTAAAATAAATTATGATTTATGTTTTCTAGGCGCCATGCATTACTGATATTTTTGTCCTTTCCTCTAGCCCATCTTTTGAGTTCAGCATTTATGTTTCTCATCTTAGTCACAAAAATACAGTAGCCAAAAATCTCTGGCCCTCAAACTTCACTTTCCCCCTCCTTTAGCATGAACCGGATCAAACAAACCTAAAAATGCTAATTAAGGTCGTCAGGAAAGTTACAGTGAGGTGGGTTGGATCTGAACTCTGCAGGAAAGTGGACCTCAAGGGCCAAAGTTGGGAACCTCATAAATGTACATTTATGCGTTGGCAGATGCTTTTATTCAAAGCGACTTGCAGTGCATTTAAGATATTCTCCTGGGAATTGATCACATGACCTTTTGCATCAGTTGGGCTACAATATAATGAGGTTTGGAGTGTGGGCAACTAAAGAAACAGTATTAACCAAAAGTAAACTGTCTTTATTGGACAGGTACAATGAGATTCAGCAAGTGAAATCATGAACATGAAAACAGTTGTAATTTTACTCAGTCATTGCC
The DNA here is from genome assembly GCA_036877575.1 of Botia almorhae. Classification (NCBI taxonomy): domain Eukaryota; kingdom Metazoa; phylum Chordata; class Actinopteri; order Cypriniformes; family Botiidae; genus Botia; species Botia almorhae. Next base: position 6,456 of record JAZGTJ010014570.1, read on the forward strand.
CGGGTGCTGTTTATTGTGCATGAACAGCGTGTATTGATGACGGAATCTTTTTCCACAGTGTGAACAGGAGAACGGTTTCTCTCCTGTGTGAATCCGTGTGTGTTTCTGAAGCGTGGACATGCGTGCGAATCTGTGTCCACACAGAGAGCACAAAAACGCTTTCTCTTCGGAGTGACTGTCATTCTGGTGCCGCCTCAACGTGTCCAAACTAAAAAAAGTCTTCTTACAAATGGAGCAGACAAACGGTCTCTCTCCACTGTGTTTCCACATGTGATACTGGAGTAAGTTGGAGCACTGAAACTTTTTCCCACACTGATCGCAAACAAAGCGCTTCACCGTTTGATGCTTCTTACCCATGTGGATTTCGGAGTGTTTCTTAAGCCAGTCTGAACGGCGGAATTGTTTTCCACACAGTTTACAGTGGTACGGGGTCTCACCTGTGTGTATCCGCATGTGAGACACCAGGTTTGTTCTGCGGCAGTACTGTACCCCACACAGCTTACAGCTGAATTTTCTTGCAGGCGTCTCTCTGCTCTTGGAGTGCTCAGAGATGAAGCGTTTCACATTTGTGACGGGATCTGAGAGACTTTTTTCTGGCACGTGAAAATATTTCTTGCTGTAACTCAGTCTACAGCAAAAAAGCCCAACTGAATCCTTCACTGGTCTCAGTAACAAGGTTTCTACACATGTTGTGGCGGGATTTGGCGTCTCGTTTGACTCCGACCCTGGATCTCCCTCAGAAGATTCCTGAAGCATCAGGCCTGATGAATTCTCCTGTTTAGAATCAGTCTTCATATCGATGACCATCAGGATGCTTTAGACGTCAGCTGGAGAAACATCAAACAGTGTAAACCAGTTGTTCAATAAAAAGTTTTCTTATAGTACGTCTGTTATTTTAGTTTTATGAAGAATTATAAAACAGCATACACAATCATCAAGAAATACAACTTGTTGCCTTAACTGTAGGTTACACGTGCTTACCAACCTGGCACCTGCTACCAACCTGCTTCCTGTCTCCCTGTTCAATGAGCCTTTAACAAAACATTAACCAGCCGTCTTGAATTTACATTTAAACAAATTTTAAACTTAAATTCTGTTAAGAGTTTATGTCTACAGTATTTGTCAACAGTAACTGAATAAAGTTACACGCTTACTCAGCAGAAGTGAACAACTTAAAGCACCTTCCAGTAAGCAACAATAACGATTGATGCACTACCGGAACCTTCTACTTCCGAGTTTCCCGTTTCAGTTTTACTAAAATATACCATCATACCGTTTTTCTAACCTGCGGTCTCGTACCTTTTTCCAAAGCTGTTTAAAGTGAACCTCTGTGCTCCATATTTTTCATTACCTCCCGCTGCATGTTATATTTCCTGCAATAAAAAAATGACATGTTCTCCTGGCCGCTTCTTACACCTCGTTCCGCTTTATTTAACAGCTAGCGCGACACGATCAAACATGTGCAATGCCGCCTCCTGTCGCCTCTAAACGAGTAACAGCAAATACATTTAAATTACAATATTTTACAGTCATCAAAATACTGTTTTCGTTTGCTCTGTTGACATATCTTGTTGCTACGTTTTGTGAAGAGTTAAAAAAATCTTAATATAATACTACTTAAGAAATATTAAAATAATAATACCAAATATAAAACGCATATATTATCTGAATTACTGTACTCAATAACAAATACCAGTCCATTTGGCTGTATTTGTTTAGGCGTCACACAACATGTTTCTGTTACAAAAAGTTCCTCTATGCCTGTAATCTATGCGTTTTTGGACATATATAACTTCCAAAACGTATATATAAGTTTGTAAGAACAGGACTTTTATTTTGAAACGTCGCAAAGCTTCTCTTTGGACAGATTCGCTGCAGCATGTGTTATTTTGTACGGAAATAGAGTTTTAGTTAAAGAACGACGAAAGGCGAAACAATGAATGACCGTGAACTAGACCTCACCGAAGCGCAAAAAGCAGTCAAATCGAAATATCCTCCGATCAACAAAAAATACGAGTGTAAGTAGTATCAAATTCGCCGTCTATTTCGCATGTGTCATGTAAATCGCGCAAACACAAACAAAACTTATGTAAATTCTCTTAACAATTTGGCATGTACATTAAAGAAATTTAGTCTTTTAGTAAAGCGTATGATTCGGGTTAGAGCAAACTTACGGTAAACAATTTATGTAGCCAATTTGAAAGGTCTGATATGGTGAGCTCATGAATAGCTCATAGCTCATGAATATTACCCAGGTCACGTGGTTATTTCTCGCGTTCTGTGTTGTGGGTGGGTAAAAATAATAGACGGAATATTGTTGATTATCAATATTAATATAATGGACTCTTCAGTTCTTCTTGCAATAAAATACATTGAAACCAAAATAATATTTCGATTATTTGCATCTCACAGAGGCAAACAGTTGTTTTGTTGTGGGATTAGTAATACTAAAACAGTTAAACAGAATACTTTAATGCATCTGACAGTATTTATATCAGTATTACTCTTATTGGAGAAAGACTAAATCATCAAAGCAATTGGTTGACTTCATATTTAGAATATAAAACATTAGGTTCTAACGCAGTGGTTCTCAAACTGGCCACCAGATGGCGCTAGAAATTTTAAGAAATTACAATTATTATAAAACCTTTACCTCTATGCAATCAGGATTGTCCTTTGTATTTAATGTTATGTATTTAAAAATAGAATTTTAAAAATAAGGATAATATATTTTTATTATGCGCATTTTTAATGTTCATCATCAGAGAAATAAGGCTACAAAGACAATTGATATTCTGGTTTTCTTGTGTGGGGGCCACAAAAGGATTCACGTTTGAGAACCACTGTTCTAACGCCTCAGTCTTCTTTACACAGTTCTAAGTTTCAATAGTTCAAAATCTTTTATGAAACAAAGCCTATATATGTTAAGCATCGTAACATATATAGGAAAATTTAAGTTTTATTGCTTATATTTATTATAAGTCTTGTTTTGACTCCATGTCCTGTTTCTTTCAGATCTTGATCACACCGCAGATGTCCAGTAAGTATTTGGCAGCATCTTACTGGTAGTTTAAATTCAATACAACATAAATGACATTAGCATGTGTTCTCTAGGATTCATTCATGGGGAGACTCACTGGAAGAGGCGTTTGAACAGTGTGCTATGGGCATGTTCGGCTACATGACTGATACAGAAACAGTGGAACCCATTGATACTCTGGAAGTAGAATCAGAAGGTGAAGGAGAGAATAATGTCAGTTTGGACATCAGTCAGATCTTCTCAGGAATCTCATTAAAAAAAACAAATCCACAACAGCCTGAAATTTGGGTCCGCTTCTATCTTGCTTGATTTTAGGAAACAGCCTGCTGATGAATCATTTAAAAGTAATTTTTACTGACTCTTGTTTAATTATAAAACCACAAAAATTAGGGTTTAATCAAGCCTTTAGTAATGCTATTTATATTGCTTTTTTGATTTTGGAGGCCGGCAGTTTAAATCAGAATCCACTTCCTTGTATGGCAATGTTGATGTTGAATGATGGCACAAATTAATTTTTGGGTGAACTAAAAAAAGGTGCACACAGATAAATCTGGCTTAAGCAATTCCAGCAGTATTCAGGCAATGTGTTTAGCCAGTAATATATTTGTGTAGCGTTGAGGCCAGACAAAGTACTACAACAAATAGTGAAACTTGTTTTGATCTTAGGAGAGGATCTGGAGTCACTTCTTTTTCACTTTCTGGATGATTGGCTTTTCAAGTTCAGCGCTGATATCTTCTTCATCCCGCGGGTGACACACACACATACTTACAAAAGTGGTTTATGAGGACTAATGGTTTTTATACTGTACAAACTTCATATTCTATCCCCTACTCCCAAACCTAACCCTCACAGAAAACTTTTGGCATTTTTTAATGAGCAAGAAATCACCATTTAGTATGTTTTACAAGCGATTTGGTTTATGAGGACACAGGAAGTGTGTTTACATGTTTACATTGTTATAAACATACACATTTGTGTCCTTGTAAACCACATATACCAGAACACACACACACACACACTTCCTCTCCTGAGACTCAAGTTATTTTCCATTTCACATTTGTTCTCTGTCCTACAGGAAGTGAAGGTTTTGCACATAGATCGAATGCGGTACAGAATTCGCTCCATTGGGTGAGTGTTAATTTTACTAAAGAGAAAATAGATGCAGGTGACAAAAACTAATTTCCGATGGTTCACATACTTAGAAATGAAGTCTTTTCCAAACCTGCCCTCCTCAGGCTAAACTTCAGTCTTTAATTAATGAGTTCAGAGCAACTGTACAGATATGATTTTCAAACCTCATTTGTAAGGTATTATTAAGATGCAATGACTTTTTTAAAAATGAAGTTGGATCCTTTACGCATCAATGCGTATTAAAAACTGAGGCGCAAAAGCGCAGTGTTAACCATCTTTGACATTATTAAGTGCAAAACTATTTTCGGCCCATTTTAAAACTGTGGTGGTTATTAAGCTGGGGCCAACTGCCAGTCTAGGTAACCAGTGGGACAAACTGCTGTAGGGAGTTAAATGAGGGTGGAGGAAAGGACCGCCCAGTTCCCCTGTGGTTATTTAAGGCATGTTTTGGAGACACTGATGTAGTAACTGATGTTTACTGTAACAAAATTGAAGACCCTGCTGTGGCCGGAGGCAGTGTCATTTTCCTTTTTAACAAACTACCAATGAAACTTGTTAACTTGAGGCACTGTTCACTGTTAGTTTAGCCTCGCAGCTTTAGTAACTTCTGATGTTCGTAGTTTATGTCAATTTCTCTTAATGTGGTTTGAATGATCAGTCACTAAAGGTGCTGGGCTTCATAGACGTGTTTATGTAGTGCTGTGACTAGGTCACCTGAAGCAAATGAACAACTGTAGCCTGTTTCTCAGTGGGCAGAGCATTGCAGAGGTTCACAGAGGTCACAGACAATGTGGTCACAAACGATATTTTTAGGAATTTGGACTGTGTAGACTCTGGAAACTGAATGAAAGAAACCTTCAGTTTTACTGTTGGTCTGTTTTCTGCTATCCTATAAAACAACCCTGGGCCTCTTTACTGGCAAACAGTCCAGCTTTCCAAGTGGGAGTCTAGAATTTTAGACTCTGTTTTCTGAGAAACATGTGCGCACACAGGTTAGTGTGAAGAATGTTTATATTTGCTCTAAATGTGAACCTCTGCTTCAGCCAGACAGAACACTGGCTAGGGGAGTCAAGTCCTGCTTTACTTCAAAAAGTTCTGGAATGATTTGATACTCAAAGACTCAAAAACTTATTTGCACTGTAATAACAGGGTAACATTATGCTGTCTGTTACACTGTCATTTGTATCCTGTTATAACCATCCTGTTATTGTCTGATGTGCAGGTGGGGCGAGGAATTCAGTCTGAATAAACATCCACAGGTTTGTTCACAAGACAAAAATGTACTTTCACTTTAAAAAACAAAACATCTGGTGTGAAGTAACTCCAACAACGGCTTTCTCTGTTAATCACATATGCAGATCACTGTGTGTGAATACTGCAGTTTACAGTAAACATTAGCATCATTTCCTAGGAAATTATCATTTCCATCTCAGGGTGACGCCTTAAGAAATCAGATACAGATTCGCTCAACTAATCAAACGGATTTCAACACACACTGTGTTTAGTCACGACAGTTGATCCTCAGATTAATGATGTGGGTTTCTGACAGCAGTTCTGTTTGGTGCCATCAGTAAACACACTTCACCTTTAAGAGTGATTTAAAATGGCGTCAAATATATTCATGATTTATTTCTGTTTTACAGGGCACGGAAGTCAAAGCAATCACGTACTCTGCCATGCAGGTTCATGACAAGGACAAGCCAGAGATCTTTGTCATCATCGATATTTGAAGTCTTATTAACTGACTTTATTACTGAAACGCTAATTTTCCATTTGTTTCTTTTATTAGACAACGTAAAATGTTTGTTATTTCACATAAGCGGAAATTATTAATGCGCTTTTTTTTTTTATATTACGTGAAAATACACATTTCAGCCAAACATATGTATGTTATTGTTTGCAGTGAGGTATATATATTAAAAAAGATAAGGAAAAACCTTTAAACTCTTAAAACAACTGAGGTTCATTTGTTTCACTTACATCAGTAACATCAGTTACACGATGAGTTTGGTCTTTTGGCTGCATTCAATAAATTAAAAATTTTAAATGCTTTCAATAAATTTAAATTTTCAGAGGAAACATTTGTATCATCAATCATGTATTTGTCTGTTTCTTTCTGTCTTCATGATGCTGTACCTTTAAAAGTGGGTGTGTCTTTTTTTAGACTTTCACTTTTAAAGGATTTTCACCCACGTTTCTCATGCACGCCTCAATGACAATGTCTAGTGGAGAAGCAGAACTTTAAATGCAAAAGCTTAGGTGTAAAACTTAAACTAAGGTATAAAATAAGGAAATGTGTAATTAAATGAAATACACAACAGCAGCTTACACATGGAATTGTGGGTGTGTCCAGCTCTGCATGATGCTATTTCTGTTTGTTGTGACAGTATAACCATAACAACACACCTGTGGAGCATGTGAGGAAGAAACACAATGTACCAAGAATCGCAACGGATTTATCAACGCTTGTGTGTCCATCTGCAATAAAAAAGACAAACAATGTGTTAACAACAGATTGTACACACATCCTCACTTGTTACATGACAGAAAATGATTAATAAAGGAAAACCGCAGGGCAAGGCATGATGTTGGACTATGTGTTCGCTACATAACATACAGTGTTTGGAGGTGAGGGGCTGAAAAACTAAGGATTTGTGATATATGAAATGGAGGGTTGTTTGAGATTGTTTCATTCTGAAATATGAATACACTTCTTTAGTCTGGCATAACATTCACCAATGAAGTTTGCATTAGGTACATGAAACATGCATTAGGTAAGTCTTGAGATCGGGGTAATATTGTAACTTGACCAAGGTACAGCATGACTCCACAGATTAGTGTTTTTGGCGCTTGTTCTGTCATGGTGGCACTTGCTCTCTGGCATTCAATACCTTCTGAAACAATCTGTGTTTTGTCTTGCTACACAAACAAAGACGTTTTCTACATCTGTTCCTAGTACCCAAAAAATGACATCTGAAATCTGCTTCTGTCCAGATACAAGAATTCATTCCAGCTGAGGCATTTTAAAGCACTGTTGTGCATTCATACTACACATTTTAGCTAAGATAAGCCTTTATAAACTCACAGTGTACACTACAGTCTCCAGGCTCGCGGCATCCTGGAAACCGATATCCTAATGATTTTTTAAAAACAATTCACTGTCTGGCCATCTGGGATTTCAGTGTGAAGAAAAAGACTTGGATTTTTCTGTAGTTTTTACAGTACACCATGTGTTAATAGTTTTTGTTATTTGCTTTAGGCATCTGATAGAGCATTTTAACCCAGAAGCGGTTGTACCTGACTTAACAAGTGACTTAACAAGTGGATAGTGCCTGATACATAAAAATCTCTAACAGCAACAGAAACGTAATAAATCAAAGAATAACTTGAACAAGCTCCAACTTGCTGGACAA
>JAZGTJ010014571.1:0-14039 GCA_036877575.1 Botia almorhae
GGATCAATCCTGAAATAAAGACTCTCCTTAAAGAGAAGAAGAGGGTTTTTAAGTCAGGAAGTAAGGAGGAGTTGAAAACTGTACAGAGAGAATTGAGAAAGAATATCAGGGAGGAAAAGGCATGTTATCGGAGGAAGATGGAGAATCAGTTGCAGCAGAACAACGTCAGCGGTGTATGGAAGGGGCTCAAAACCATCACAGGTCATATGGAGCCCATTTCACATGCTCAGGGTGATCAAAAGTGGGTGAATGATCTGAACATATTCTTTAACAGATTTGATCAGCCACCCGCCCTCACCCAATCCACCTTACTGCAAACCCCTGTACCTTCTCCCATGGTAAGCTGTTCCAGCCCCACCTCTCTCTGTGCTGATCTCAGCCCACAGCCTACTCATTTTACATATCATCTACCTTCTTTACAAAATTTCACCAGCGCCCACTCCAATTATGACACACTACCTTTTACAGAAGACCAGGTAAGAGGGGAGCTCAGGAAGATCAGGGTGAGGAAGGCTACAGGCCCAGACGGCATCAGCTCCAGGCTTCTTAGGACTTGTGCAGACCAACTGTGTGGCATAGTGCTCTACATGTTTGAGTCTAAAGCTGGGGAAGGTACCAAGACTGTGGAAGACATCTTGCATGGTACCTATACCAAAGACATCACGCCCAAAGGATTTTGGGGACTATAGACCAGTGGCACTGACCTCACATCTGATGAAGACGTTGGAGAGGTTAGTGCTTAATCATCTCCGACCTCTGGTGAGTCCAGCAATGGATCCGCTTCAGTCAGGCGTTGGAGTGGAGGGTGCTGTTATTTTCCTCTTAAACACGGCTTATGCACACCTGGAAAAGGCTGGAAGCACGGTGAGAGTTATGTTTTTCGACTTCTCTAGTGCTTTTAACACTATCCAACCTGCGCTTCTGGGGGAGAAGTTGATATGCACGGGAGTGGATCATCATCTAACCAACTGGATACTGGATTACCTCACTAACCGACCACAGTATGTGAGGATGGGGGAATATGTGTCTGATCTGATTGTCTGTAATACTGGAGCGCCGCAGGGAACAGTTCTGGCTCCATTCCTTTTTACTGTCTATACTGCAGACTTTCAGTTCAGATCAGCGACCTGTAATCTACAGAAGTCATCTACAGAAGTACATCCTAAATGTCTGAAGGAGCGATATAGAAGATCTTTTCTTCCTGCTGCTGTTAGGCTCTACAATCAGTGAATCACTCACAACATAATTGTTAATTTATGTCACATATGTGCAATATCCTATTTCATATCTTTACTTTTATTTATTTATTTTTTTATTTTTACTTATATTTATCTATTTATGTTATTGTATTTTGCTTTGGCTGCTGTAACATTGAAATTTCCCTGAAGAGGGACTAATAAAGGCTTCTAACTAACTAACTAAGGTCAAGTAATACTAGAAGAGAGATGCAGCCACGATTGGCTGACAAAAGCAGATCATTAGTTACTCTGATGAGAGCAGTCTCTGTACTATGATATGGCCTGAATCCTGACTGGAAATTCTCACAGATACCATTTCTTTCCAGGAAAGAGCATATCTGTGAAGACACCCCGTTTTCCAGGACTTTTTGAGATAAAAGGTAAATTTGAGATGGGTCTGTAGTTTACTAGTTCCATGGGATCAAGTTGTGTTTTTTTAATAAGGAGTCTGATATCAGCCAATTATTAAGGTTTTGGGAAATTTATAATTTCAGGCAGCATCTCTTTCAGCAATAGGATCAAGCATACATGTTTTTGATTTAGATGCTGTGATTATTTTTGACAGTTCATCCCTATCTATACTAGAGAATGACTAGAGTTGCTCCTTGGACAGGTTATGAGGCACCATATGATTTGTTTGTGTTGAAGGCAGTTGCATGTTTATGATTTTTTCTCTTGCAAAAGATTTTGTTATTAAAGAAATTCATAAAATCATTGCTATTATGATATCGACAACTGTCAGAAGCAGATGACGCTTTATCTTTGGTTAATATAGCCACTGTATCAAATAGATATCTAGGGTTGTATTTATTTTCTTCTAAGGATTTGAAAAATAGGCCAATCTGGAGCTTTTTAAGGCCTTTCTAAAATTTGAAACATTCTCCTTCCAGTTGCGTTCCATTTTCCGGGCTGCTCTTTTCATAGCGTGGGTATGCTCATTATACCAAGGCGTTGGACTGCTGTCTCTTATCTTTTTAACGGTAGAGGAGCAACTATGTCTAAGGTGTTTAAAAATAGGGAGTTAACATTTTCTGTTGAGCTGTCAAGGTTTTGTTATCCGGAGTTATCCGTTACGTTAAGGAACGATAAATGAAAATTTAATGGTAGAATTTATTGTTCTACTGTTTTTATAGCAAAAAAGCTGATTTTGCAGCCATAGGTAAATGTATTTTACAGGACACCAGATAATGATCTAAAATGTCTTCGCTCTGCTGCAGAATATTGATGTCAATCAACATTTAGACTTGATTATTGCAACGCCCTACTTGGTGGCTGCCCTGCAAGATTAATCCAAAAACTCCAGATGGTTCAGAATGCACCGGCCAGAGTTCTCACAAAAACAAACAAGTATGACCATATAAGCCCAGTTTTGTCAACTCTACACTGGCTGCCTATCAAGCACCCTATAAATTTTAAAATCTTGCTTATTACTTACAAGGCCCTGAATGGTTTAGCTCCTTAATACTTAAGCGAGCTCCTCTCCTATTATAGTCCTTCACGTTCACTACGATCTTCTTGTTCCCACAAGAACAGATGTGCTGGCTCCACACTAAATCTGTCTGTCTTTCATTCCCCAAGGTCCTGTAGTCAGCTGGATCCAAACTCTGAGACCAGATGGTGGGGGACTGGATGAAATGACCCTGAGAAAGATCATCAGGATATAATAGACTTCTTTAGTAAACCTACTGTTATATACATGAAAACTTTTAGCTTTATTTTGTTCCCTGCTTAGTCACAGCAGTGTGATGTTATGGCTGCAATTAATAACATGCCTCACCGCTTTTTGTTGGCACGATTTCTTAGTGCCCGACATATTATCAAATATAGTTGGAACCATCAGTTTTCCATCAAAAATGAACTATAAATCATCTCAATAAACTCTGTTCATATCTAAAACAGTTACAAATTGCAGCTTTAATGTGCCAGAGGAGAACTGGTCCCCCTGGTCAAGCTTGGCTTCTCCTAAGGTTTTTTTTCTCCATCTATACTTCATTGGATTTCTGATTCCTTGCCACTGTCGCCCTGTTGACTTGCTTGCTGGGAGACGTCTTACTTGGCCTAGGGTTTTGTAAATTGTAAACGTCTAATATTTTGGCATATGTATGTATGTATGCTGCTTTTGCATGTTGTGTAGTTCATGGTACTATTGCAAATCCCTTATAGCCCGGTCCCATAAGATGTTGTCTATTATATGCCATCCTTATGTAAGCTGGAATGTTTATATTTTGCTCAACAATTTTGTGTCTTTATCGGTTCAGTCAGCTCTTTGTTTGTAAACATACTATAGGCCTAGTATACCTAGTTAGTCTTATACATCCCACACATATTATTTGCAATAAAACCATTAACATGTCTGACATTTGTTCTGTGATTTATTATTATTCTTTGTTTTTATGTAAAGCTGCTTTGAAGCAATGTAACATTGTAAAAAGCGCTATATAAATAAAATTGAATTGAATTTATACCATAAGACAGGATTAAATCTAAAGTATGATTGGTCCTGACACATGTTGCGAGACACCAATAGTGGTCAAAATGTTTTTGAATGCCACCCAATGCATCCTTTTTATTATTCACGTGGATGTTTAAATTACCAACAATTAAGACTTGATCGGTGACTAGTACTACTTCCGATAAAAAGTCAGATGAAGTTATATTGAGCACCATTACTTTAGTAAGTTGTAACTAAAGTTAGATCTTTGGGTAGCTGTAAATGTATTCATATAAAGTGCAGCAACACCTCCCCCTTTGCCTTTTGGACAATTGTGGGATAGACTCATTTAATATAATGTAATCATTTTGTTTTAGCCATGTTTCTGTCCTAGCACATCTAGGTTTTGATCTTTGATTATGTCATTAACAAAAAGCGCTTTTGTAGAGATAGCTCTAATATTCACCAAGCCAAGCTTTATTAATTGTTTGTCTAAATCCTAAATATATAAATCTAAATATATAAATGTATATGTGAATACATAGTTATAAATCCTAAATATGTAAATCTGAATATATAGTTATGAATTCTGAGTATATAATTAGATGTCAGTAATCTGGGTCAGGAATCAGGCAGAGATTCAATTGCAGGCTGATACAGTTCCCTTTCGAGGGAACTTGACGCTGTGTCTGGTTTGATGCTATGGGGAATGCCTTCCGTAAGCCTGCCCTTTCTCCTTGATCTAAAGCCACAGTCTAAAGCCTTTCAGAAATACATCCCACGTAGGTCTAGATCCTTGCCTGATGCCTCACGGTCTGGCCTGTCTAAAGCTGAGAACTGTAGGTGGGGCCAGAAGCAGAGCGTCACTGCATGCGCTCCCCCTCCTTCTCGAAATAATGTGCAGAAGCAACACAATGATGCAAGCTTGAAGTTCCTGGGCCTGCAGCAAATTCTCCAACTTGAGCCACCCCAGTGTATGGAGTTTTGCTCTCAGGTCCAGGAGGTATTGAATTTCATTTTTCGCAGAAGAAGGTTCGTCCTCCCAAGCCTCTCTAAGGACGTCAAGCACCCCTCGATGCCCATAAAGAAGCTTGCATAAAGAAAATCCAGTGGAGACTTGGGGAACTTCACATAACGCAAACATCAGGGGTCGTAACGCAAACAAACATCATCGTGTACGAACTTATTAATCATATTTTTGATGGTTTGGTTACATCGTTCAACCAGGCCATCCGTTTGGGGGTGGTAAACAATGGTACGAATCGATTTTATACCCAGTAGTTTGTAGAGTTTGTGTAAAGTGCATGACATAAATGTTGTGCCTTGATCAGTGAGGATCTCTTTCAGGATCCCTACCCGGGAGATAATACGGAGAAGGGCGTCTGCCACACTCTTTGCAGAGATGTTGCGAAGAGCCACTGCTTCCGGGTATTGCGTTGCATAATCGACTACGACCAATGCAAAGCCCTCGTGCTGACCATTCTAATTGCCCAACGAGGTCCATGCCAATTCTTTCCAAGGGGACTTTGATTAGTGGAAGCGGGCGCAATGGCGCTTTTGGGACAGCCAGGGGGTTCACTAACTGACATTTGCGGGCATGCCGCACACCACCTGCGAACCCGTACACATTCCCTTTAATAGTGTGGAAAATAATGGCCAATTTGTCCCCAAAATAAGCGGTTGACTGAGGTCAGAATTAACCGCCACTTCAACTCGATGCTTTTGGCCCCCTAATTGAATTGTGACCATGACCATAGGGTATTGACGTATGTCCCCATGCACACACCTCACCTTAACCGTGCGGCTTATTTTCAATGTCCCAGATTGCATCAGGCATTGATGGATAGAGATTTGGTTACAGCCTGAATATACCAAACCCTGATATGTATTCCCCTCAACACTCACGGGTATGTAGTACTTCCTGGCTCAAGCGGGGGCACTCGGTGGCACTTCGGGGACCTGAATCAGTATTTCCACTTCTATCACAGGACACTGATCCTGGAAGTGCCCTGGTTCCCTGCAGTGCCACAGGCAAGTTCCCCTCCACACTGCTGGCTGAGGGAAATTCCTCCCGCAGTGGAGTCAAGAGAGAGGGTGGTGTTGAGTGTGTAGGGGCTGCAGTGGTCGACTGCCTCAGAAGGGCTGTGGGGTTGGTCCTCCTGGGATTCCCCTCCTGTCTGAGTCTTGGGGCTGGTACTGGCGCCGGGACTCTCTGGACCTGGGAGTCGGGACAGGAGGAGAAACAGAATGGAACAGAGGGGAGAAGGTGAAGAAGTGAGCGACGGGCCCGGTTTATTAAACAGAAAACCAAAAAACAGTGTGTAACAGTATAAGATGCAAACATATGAGAGGTGATTGCAGATTAGTGCAAATATGAAGCCCATTGACTGACCATGTCAAATAAGACCACCCACATTTTTCTGCAATGTGTTACATCCTACAAGTGTCTAGGGGTAGCTTTAGCAGAACATAAAGTTAACGGTTTTAAGAGCATTACTCTGTGCCCGGCCACAGCACCACAACAACAAGTTCCTTTTTAAACAGTTTTATTAAAGGCTAGCAACATGTAGCCTGGCTTCTTAAGGAACAAAAGTACAATTTAAAAGGAAACAGAGGCTCAGAAGGGGCTGTGCCAAAATAACATACCCTGGGTGGTTAGCTTCTTACCAAATCTCTCAAAGAAATAAAAACTCAACAACAGAGATATACACTCACTCCCTTTCTAGCCACAAACCAGGTGAAAACAGGGAATTGCAAAAAAGAAGGGCACCCGCCTTCCTACAATTCCCAAAAAATAAATACAACAACAAAAACAATCATCAGAATAACAGCTTAAGTAGAAAAAAAACAAAGAAACAAGTTAGCTTTACAATTGCAAAATTGTAAACTGGGGTAGGTGAAGCAACAGCACTTTAGGCTCAGATATTTAGCAGAAAGAGCAACTAGACAAAGCTGCTCTGAACTAAGGCATTCAACAGTAAGCAACTAAGGCAACAGCATTTCAAACAAAAGAATAAAATGCAAACAGTCATACAATTTCACAAAGGGTGTACCATAGCTTTAACAACTGGCATGCGCAGGACACAGATCGAGCTCTGGAGAAAGATTCTTGTCAGCAAAGTGTTGTGCTCTGCTTTTATGTTGCTTCTCTCCTGGTTGGTAAGCAGGTGCAGCTGAGAGGAGACACAGAGGAAAACAGAAAGCAACCAGACTACAGTGCAACACCCAATTGTCACAACAATAAATACATCTTTGGACATAACAAATGTTCTAATGTTGAGATGTGGCTTATTCATTTTATTACATGGTTTCTATGGTACAGTAAATGGTTGCTAGGGTGTAGCTAGACAGTTAACAGGGCAAAACCAATAGACAGATCAAATCTCTGTTCTGGTGCTGAGATATAGCTAATTCGTGTTGGTTGCTAGGGTGCTTCAAATGGTTGCTAGGGCATGGATGGACAGTTTCCATGGCAATAATTAAAGATTTCCTGCCAGTCTGAGTCAAAGAGGCCACCCACTTGTGTTTACAATGTTCTGATGCCTCACACCTTTTTATATGAAAGTCGATGGGGTGGTTCTTAAGGTACTGTAACGGGTTGCTAGGACGTGGCAAGGAAGTTGAAAACATTTGTTGCTGCTTACTAAGCTGAGCAATACGAGCCCACCCCCGAGTTTTTATGGCATTCTGATGCGGCGCTATAACGTCAACAAATTTTGTCCAATGTTAAGTCAATGTAATTTTTCGCCCACTTTTTCGAACGCTGAAAAACATCGTACACCTGATTGCTTATAAAAGTCAAAGCACACCTCTCCTCAATAAGCTGGTCGATTTAAAACCTCATTCATGGGTCTACAACAAACTGTGTGGGACAAGATACGTACCAAAGTTTGTCCAGAAAAAGAAGTAGAAGCACCACTAATTATGCTAATTGCAGCTATAACATCACACTGCTGTGACTAGGCAGGGAACAAAAATATATAATCTAACTAGGTTGGAGGTAGATAAGTAGATATAAAGAGGGTGTGTAAGATGCTGTGTTAAGGAGAGAGTTGTGTAAAATAATCAGAGAAAAGCCCCACTTGACCCTGCTTGAGATTCGTAATGAAGCCATTCTTTGATCCATGGAAGAGAGTAGGCCTACTAGAGTCGCAAATAGCCGACCTGTTCATTCAGAAGTGGAATTAAGAGAAATGCTGCCGGGTCTGAGACTTAGACATCCACTGTGTTAAATGATATTTTACAGGTGATTACCTTGCTCTTGCTTAATAAGTGAGCAAGAGCAAACTATTTTAGAGCTCACTAAAGCGGTCAAGGAGTTGACTGCCCAACAGTCAGTGTCAGTTCCACAATTTTTTTGCCCTTGTCAAAGTCTCCTCCCAGGTTTACAGAGGAGGGAGAACCTATCTGTTACAGATGCAATGGGGTTGGGCATATCGCTAGGTGCGGTACTATGTGACGTGGTGAGAGACCCAAGAGTGCTGCTAGGACTACTGAAGGGCAAGAACAACAAGGTCCTTCCATGGCACTTAGTCGGGCAACACAAGGGGTTGTGTCTGGTTCACCACTTGAGGGAACCAGTCGAGTCGGTTTCTGGAACGGGCAGTTGGAACGTGTCCAATGGTGGACTTGAGAATCAGGGGTGTGCTAGTGTCATGTCTGCTCGACACTGGTAGTCAGGTCAGTACGATTACAGAGGGGTTCCTCCAAGAGCACCTATTTGGGATTGAGGGTGATGTCTACTTCAGGTTGGTTGAAGATTACAGCAGTCAAGGGGTTATACATTCCCTATTTGGGTTACATGAAGCTGGATGTGGAGGTTATGGGGATGACTTTGCCTGAGTTTGTTTTCTTGATTGTTGAAAAAAGCTGAATTTGACACCACACTACGTGGGAAGCTGGACTCCAGCTGGAAGGTAGCCTTCCAGCAGGCCCAATCGGTTGAGTTAGTTGAGCGACGTTCATTTGCTCGTGTCGCAGGTAAGACCCCTGCTTATGTGCCTGCTTGGTCGGCAGCCACTGACCTGATCAAGGGAATAGAATCTGGTGAAAAGGGTGGTTCTGCTTGGTTGGTAGAACCAGTAAACACCCCCTTACCAGGAGGTTTGGTTGTAGTACCTACCTTTGTCACGTCAGAGTTCCCTGTGTGTCCAGTGAGAGTACTTAACCTGTCTCAGGAGGACCTTTGGCTTCAGCCCAGAGCCCATTTGGGAATGTTGTCCCTGGTGGATTGTAGAAATGCAGATTCATCCTGCGAAGTGAAGTTTCAGCGAATTAAAACAGAGACAGAACGGGTCACTGTGGGTGTAGGTCAGGGTTCTGAACCCCCCGTCCGATCAGTCTTAGATCACGTTGACATGGGAGGCACACCTGAACAGCAGGTTCAGTTGAGAGCAGTGCTTGAGAAATATTTAGGTGTGTTTGCTTTGGACGATGATGATCTGGGTTATACAGATAAGGTTCAACACAAGATCAATTTGACTGATGATGTACCAGTGAATCAGCCTTACCAACACGTTCCACCGAATCAGTACCAAGAGGTCAGAGAGCACATTACAAAGTTGCTGAAAAAGGGTGTCATCCAAGAGAGTGTGAGTGCCAGTGGTAATGGTGCGCAAAAACAGATGGGTCACTACGTTTGTGCATAGATTAACATTGTGCATAGATTTCGCGCCCTCAGGGGAGCAAAGTTTTTCTCAACTGTGGATTTGGCCTCTGGTTATCATCAGATTGCATTGTGTGACAGGGATAGAGCCAAGACGGCGTTCACAACACCCTTTGGTTTATTTGAGCACCAGAGGATGCTGTTTGGGGTCTGCCATGGACCGTTGACTTTTCAGCTGCTTATGCAGGCTGTCATGAGCGATCTGATCTTTCAGGTGTTAATAGTGTACTTGGATGACAATGTTGTTAACAAACATTTGAAAAACACCTGGAAAGAGTAGAGATGGTGCTGAAGCGGTTGGGAGAGACCGGCTTAAAGATAAATTTGGGAAAGTGTTGTTTCCTCCAAGAATCTGTGCGTTTCCTTGGTCATCAAGTGCCAGTGCAGGGGATTTCTCCTGACCCAGATAGTCAATTGGAAGACCCAAAAACCATCAAGAAGCTGAGGTCATTTCTAGGGTTTTGCAGCTATTATAGGAAGTTTATTGAGGGATTTTCAAAGATAGCTGAACCTTTACATGACCTGGTGAATGGGTGTTTGCATGTAGGCAGAGGTGCAAAAAGCGGTCGTCAGTACTCTGTGGTCTGATGAATGTGCTCATGCATTCAATCAATTAAAGGAGAAACTGACAACAGCACCTGTACTTGGTTTGGCAGACTTCAGTTGTCCTTTCATCCTCGAAACCGATGCGAGCCAGAATGGTTTAGGTGCCATACTATATCAGAAACAAGGTGATGAAAAGAGGGTTATTGCGCACGCAAGCAGAAGGTTTCATAATGCAGAGAAAAATGATTGTAACTACAGTAGCATGAAGCTCGAGCTACTGGCCCTTAGATGGGCAGTAGTCGAGAAGTTTCGTGGCTACTTACTAGGATCTTGGTTTGAGGTGATTACAGATAATAATCCGCTCTGCCACTTGCAAACTTGGATCGCTTGGAGCGATTGAGCAGAGAAACTTTAAGGTGAAATACAGACCAGGCAAGAGTAATGCTGCAGCTGATGCTCTGTCTAGGCAGGAGTTTGCAGGGGAGCCTGGAATTGATCCTGACACTGACTGGAACGAATGTGTAGCGATTTGCAGTGTGATTAGTCATGGTACAGCCTTGAGACCTGCACTTGCATTGAAGGGTGTTGAGTGCACCAGATTAAGGCAGATCCGTGCATTGGAGGCAGGAGAAATCCAAGGCAACACTCATACACTTCCCAGGTACACTAGAGAACAGCTGGTTGAATTTTAAAAACCTACCCTGTACTGAGAAAATTTAGAAGGTTCTGGGACAAGAAAAAGAGACAGCCCCCAGAAAGAAAGTTTTTGTCTAAGTCAGTGAAGTGTCTTCTGAAGCAGTGGATTTATTAGAGAATGCAATGGGTTGTTGTATCGCGTAGTAGGTCATTCTTCTGAGGAGAGCTATTGGCAGCTGTTGTTGCCAGTGTGTTTGAAAGAATGAGTGCTGCAGAGTGTGCAAAGTTCATGCCCCTGTGAGGGCATTTTGGCCTCCAGGCCCCTTGAAGTGATTGCGGTGGACTTTACTGTCCTTGAGCCTGCTTCTAATGGTCGTGAAAATGTTTTGGTTGTTACAGACGTTTTCACAACCTTTACACAGGCATTTCCTACCAAAGATCAAAAGGCATATACTACAGCAAAGATCTTGTTGAAGGAGTGGTTTATGAAGTATGGCGTCCCAGAGAGTTTGCACTCCGATCAAGGTCGAAATTTTAAAAGAAAAGTAATAGCAGAGCTGTGCAGACTCTATGGGGTAAAAAAGACCTGTACGTCCCCTTATAGACCATAAGGAAATGCCCAGTGTGAACGATACAACCGTACTCTTCACAACCTATTACATACACTACCCCCAGAACGGAAACAGCGTTGGCTTGAGTACTTGCCAGAGCTAGTCCACGCATATAATGTGACTCCATGTGCTACGACCGGCTTTTCCCCTTATTATCTTCTTTTTGGGGTACAGCCACATCTGCCCATTGTTGGGTGATGAGGGAATCTCGGAGGGGAAACAAGATTGGTTATCTGTTCACTAAGAAAGGCTGAGGTATGCCCATGAGAAAGCTAGTATTTGCAACAGCGGCTTCCAGGCAGGAACAAGATTCAAGAAACCTGGAGTGCTGTTGTGTACCGAGTAGTGAAAATAATAGGCACGACTTACACTGTGGAACCTTTTGAGGGAGGGCCCTCAAAAAAGGGTCCATCGGTCAGAATTTTGGGTGATGCTGTGTTTTTGTAGTACTGTGTTTTGATGGTAAAATGTTTTGTTTTTGCTTACACGCAAACGGATTGTAAAGCTAAGGCATGTAGTGCACTAGGGATACATTGAGAAATATAGAGCTGTGAGATTTAAATCGCATCCCCAGCTCTGTGTATCCTTCTCTGGTTCTGTTTTCTTTACTTTCAAAAATCTGTTTTCCTTTTTTTCGACCCATTTTGTGGAAGCTGTCAGCCGGAACTGTTCCTTGTACATTCTTCGAAAACTTTCAGAACAAATCATCTTTTTGAAATCATTAAATGAATAAACTACAAAGTAAGTGAACCCGCTAAATGTTTTTCTGGTGGTAAATCAAAATCCCTGGTCACATATACAGGGGTTGGACAATGAAACTGAAACACTGGCCAATTTGGTGTTGGAGGTTTCATGGCTAAATTTGACCAGCCTGGTGGCCAATCTTAATTGATTGCACATTCCACCAGTAAGAGCAGAGTGTGAGGTTTAATTAGCAGAGTAATAGGACAGTTTTGTTGGTGCACGTCTCGCTGGCGCTTCTGTGACTAAGACAGCAAGTCTTTGTGATGTATCAAGAGCCACGGTGTCCAGGGTAATGTCAGCATACCGCCAAGAAGGACGAACCACATCCAACAGGAGTTACTGTGGACGCAAGAGGAAGCTGTCTGAAAGTGATGTTCGGGTGCTAACCCGGATTGTATCCAAAAAACAAAACCACAGCTGCCCAACTCACTGCAGAATTAAATGTGCCCCTCAACTCTCCTGTTTCCACCAAAACTGTCAGTCGGCAGGTCCACATGGTCAATGTACATGGCCGGGCTGCTATAGACAAATCTTTGGTCACTCGTGCCAATGCCAAACGTCGGTTTGGGCTGTGGACAATGTGAAACATGTATTGTTCTCTGATGAGTCCACCTTTACTGTCTTTCCCACATCCGGGAGAGTTGCGGTGTGGGGAAGCCCCAAAGAAGCCCCAAAGAAGCGTACCACCCAGACTGTTGCATGCTTAGCGTAAGGCATGGGGGTGGATCAATGATGGTTTGGGCTGCAATATCATGGCATTCCCTAGGCCCAATGGCGCATCACTGCCAAGGACTACCGAACCATTCTGGAGGACCATGTGCACTCAATGGTTCAAACATTGTATCCTGAAGGCGGTGCCGTGTATCAGGATGATACTGCACCAATACACACAGCAAGACTGCTGACAGAGTGGTTTGATGAACATGAAAGTGAAGTTGAACATCTCCCATGTCCCATTTGCATGTACAAAATCAGATTTGAAAATTCAAAACACTATTCATAAATACACAAGCAAAAGCACATGCTTCAAATGCTTACACAAAGTCATCTCACAAACATAAATTCTAAATGTTTTCACATATCAAGTTCTTGAATTAATTTCATATAAATATTTGTGAATGTTATTTTTACAAATATTGTGAATTTGTTTATGGGGTTTTTGAGACCTTCCTGGCAGGTTGCATTTACAAATATCTCTTTTTGTACAATGTCCTCTTTAGTCAATCGCATTGAGCCTTTAATTCACCAAAGCTGTGCACAACGCTGTGCAGTGGACCTGCAGTTCCGATACAAAGCAGGAGGAGTTCAGCATGGATTTAGAAAATGACATTCAACAAGTTGATTTTCTTAATCTGATGGCATTTAATAATTAAGATTCTTCGATGAAACAACATCCTTTTTCGCAGACACAACTTCTTATGTTGTACAACTTCTTCTATGTATGTTTGTAGTCTAAAATGTCTTACCTGTGATGCCTACTTAAGAAACTAATGTCATGACTAACATAATGAATTTAGTGCTACTATACATACAATTGGTTTGCACACCCACAATGCAAATAATGCTCTGTAACCTACGTTTACTTTCAAAAGCTATGGACTTCAGTTACACTGATTTAGCTGTGTATCTGTCAGGTTCGCAGACTGAAGGAACCCAGGCGCAGACAGCAGTACTCAAACACAACTTTATTAACAAACAAACTAGGTAAACTAAATAAACAAAGTAAGCCACAAGAAGGCGACAAAAACTAAACAGACATAATTGAGAAAACAAGTAATCAGAAAATAAATATAAACAGGGCTAGAAACGAATAAACACTGAATCAATAAATTAAACCAAGATAAGGACACTAAGAATGTACAATAATAATACAACAAGAGAGTAACAGATGAAAATTAAATAAACACAGTAATCAACAGGTAATTCAGACTAGACACCATACGTAGACTGACATAGACAACATAACGGATAGAACTCGGATAGCAGTTAGACTGGGGAATACTCAAACACGAAACATGGACAGAAACGAGAACTATAACAAAGTTCTATAACAAACGAGAACTATATTTTTATATAGGGTTACAACAGTATATACATAAAGTGCACAAGTGCAAAAACAAGTGCAGACAGCACAAGACATTGACGAATTGTAAACATTTAAGTGTAAA
>JAZGTJ010014572.1:0-14039 GCA_036877575.1 Botia almorhae
AATTTTTAATGTTTTCTTGCCCCTAACCCACTAGGGGATTGACTGGGAACAATTTGTATAGAAATTGGTGGAGGAACTTGCCCGAAATCTCACCTTGGGTTCTTTCAGGTAACAGTGCATGGCTTGCGTGACATCAGCAGCATGCACTGAATTGTGATACGGGTTCTGATTGTGATAATCTTCCTGAACCAGAACTGAAAAGCAGAGCGCACTATTACATGACAGCTACTCAGCTAAGATATTCCTGTTATCTATCAACATCAGCAGAAACCGTTTATTGATACTTCTAAATTTAGTGATATAGAATAAATGTAGTTCTATAAAACAGAAGCAATTTACAATAAGATTTAATTGGTTAACATTAGTTAATTTAATTCAAATGTATTTATGTTATCGCTATCACAATGTTGCATTGCTGTTTTACATATGAAATATGACAAAACACAGGAAAAATTGTGAAACATATAGAATACATACGGAATGCATAGTATTATTGCATTAGCTAACAAACTAACCATGAACAATTTGTTTTTTTTACAGTGCTTATAATACTTTATTAACGCTAATATTAATACAATTGTTTATTGTTTGCTCACGTTAGCTCATTGTCTTGTTAACTAATGTTAGCAGTTAATTAAACAGATTAAACAGACAAAATAGTATTAGTAAATGTTGAAATTAACATTAGTTAGCACTATAGAAGTATTGCTCATTTTTAGTTTATTTTAACTAAAGTAGTTAACTAATGGTAACAAGTGGAATCTAATTGTGAAGTTAGCATCATGTTAGCAAACGTGATGTTGTGTCAGGCCCGATTCTGAGCTTGACAAGCACTTACCTAAAAAGCGATGCAGTTTAACCATGTCTAACTGGAAGAGCTCAATGAGGCCGTACTGGTTTAGCAGATGAGTGGTTAAGAAAACAAGACTGTTTCCTGTCAAATCAGAAAGAACAAAGAATGAGGACTCCAAAAGCAATACTACAACCAGCAGGTGGCACCACTGACCACAACCATTGAGTTTGATCAACGTGTAGTATGGATTCGGAGCTTAATACAAGCATGGAAGAGAAGGCACACAAATATTTACACACTTCTTGGTAAACAAGTATAATATAAATAAAGTATAATAAAGTATCTATCTATCTATCTATCTATCTATCTATCTATCTATCTATCTATCTATCTATCTATCTATCTATCTATCGATCGATCATAAAAATTTCAAATTGTGGTTACATCATACACTTTGTTTTTATAAACAAGTAATTAATTACATACAGACTAACACTATAATCTTGAACCTTTTTTTGTTTTTAATATTTTTGACTTTTTGTATCTGATATTTAAGCTTTATTGTTTTTTTTACAGATTACATCTTAAATGTCCTCAAAGGCAAATGTCAGACTTGTTCATACTATGTTCATAAATATCTAAAGCTACAGGCAACAATATTAGAGTCAGGATATTTACCATTTGTAAGTCTATCAAAGAGGAAAATGTCGAAATTCCAGCTTCCAACCTTTTCTAGCATACACTGTAAAATAATAAAAGTCAACTGATTTGGGAACAGTCCGGCAAATGTAACGTTTAGTTAATTTCATTGAAAATCTAGTATCCACTGAAGTTTCTTTGAAGTGTTGGGTCACATACCCTGGCCTGGCCGCAGTAATCCTCATCCAGGATGTGGAGGGGGTTCAGGTGTGGCGTTCCCCGCAGCAGACGAGATGAAAGCAGGTGTCGCTGGAAACTAAGGAGCCTCCGGATTTTCCGAGCTGGAA
Organism: Botia almorhae; assembly: GCA_036877575.1. Taxonomy (NCBI): domain Eukaryota; kingdom Metazoa; phylum Chordata; class Actinopteri; order Cypriniformes; family Botiidae; genus Botia; species Botia almorhae. The sequence continues at coordinate 1,780 of JAZGTJ010014572.1, forward strand.
TCGAACCTGCCAACTCTGCACGAGCTACACACAAAGAGGACATGGGAATCCCATGATGCAGAACACGGAACAGCTGAAGAAACTAGTGAAAAATCAAGCCTTCCTATCGTTGTTGTGCTTTAAGCTCTGGATTCTGTCAAAATCCAGCCTGTGATTCGAATCACTGCCGTTTTAAAGTTCGGTTGCTATCGTTGAGATCGTCTTGCGAGTGCTCACGCCTGACTGGAGCACAAAGGACAAGACCGGTCCAGAAAGAGTCTTTTAAACGGAGTTCAGCACAACGACAAAAGAGCAATAAACTTTGACCTTAAGTATACGATTCTGCTAAAACCAGCTCGCCTAAATCACTAGTATTAACACAGAGGGAAAGGGGTTTGTATAAATTGGTTATGATTCAGTTAAAAGAATAAAGTGTAAAAAATCCCTTTAAAATCACGTTAGAGAAACACATTTTTAGCAAGAACGTATTTACTAGAAGAAAAACAGTTTTGTATAATTTAGTTAAAAAAAACAAAGCAACAAACCACAACAGTCAGCTTCCATAAGTAAAAATCACTTTAAATCGCCTTGGTGATAACAAACAAAACTTATTAAAATAAGAAATTTTTTTTAGATTTTAAAGTGTTCTTGTAAAAATAAACTTTACCCTATCAATCACAAAAGTCACTGTTACCATGGAAATACTAATTGCAATAGTTACAGTAATGAGATTTTACCGGCTAGCAGAGGCTAGCAAGATAATATTGGCTATCATTAACTAGTTCAAAGGTTAGTTCGCAAACAAATATTTTTTTTTTAAGTTGACGTGTTGTAGCAGACAGGCTGTCACGGAGACCAGGCGCCATTGGTTATTGCATGACTTGTTACCAAACACAAAGCTTTGAGTTTGAATGTGTGTATATGTGATTCAGATCTGAGAGAAAACAAGGTTAACAGGTGTGTGTGTGTGTGTGTGTGTGTGTGTGTGTGTGTAAATGACTCAATTTTCGTTTGTTGGGTAAACATACCTTAAATATGGTGGTGTTCTGATCATTAAACATAAGCAAAATATTAATGAACACATACTGTATTAATCCCCTAATAAATACACTCTTGCATGTGATTTTTTTATTTTACGTTTTTATTTTTTAATCAAACGTGCGAACATTTCGCTTCGTCTCAGAACAGTCTGGCTTGTTTCAAGGTTTAGAACTTTGAGAATTTTAGGAAAAAAGGAACAAATAATTCCGGAACCAAGAACATCTGTCTTGGTCTTTATCACTTCATTTATTTATGCATACAGGTAGAAATGTGTTCATCGACCTGTTCTTTAATACTTACAGTGCAAAGTGCGGAAGTCGACGCCCAGGTACGGGTGCGAGCCTCTTCGTTCGGGTTCGAAGCCTACCTGACTTCTCACTCTCACATCTCCTAGAAGGCATCAAGACACAGGTCCTCAAGACATTTGTTAGCAAACACAACACCCACCTTTACCCAGGCAAAGTAATGGGCCAGAATATGGGGGACAGAGCCATACAAACACACAGCCAATAGTATGAAGGAGAGGGGGCAGGCAGGGGAGCATGCGGGGCCATGCCAGAGGGTCTAATGCATTAGAATTCAGACGGCTAGCAAAGGAGGACGGGTGTAAGACAGACAAGCTTGTGTTTCAGGCCAGGACAGAAAGGAGAGGAAACCAAAGGGATTTTTCGACAAGGCTTGCCAAAGCTCTAGAGTCACATCTGTTTAAAGTCATTCAATTGACCTTTTCATCAAACTCTAGCTCTGTGTGTGCGTGTGTGTGCGCATTTGCATGGAGAGGGAGGGGGGGAGGGAACTGTGACTGAGTAATGCCAGCCTTCAACGTCCCAGTGACTATTGAGTGAAGTTTATGTGCAGTTAAAAGTGAAAGTGTCAATACGCAAACAAAAAAACAGCCTCCCACCAGCACATTTACTTACTTGAAAACAGCTGTTTGAATATTACACAAGCCCCTATCAAAATACCAGAACTGTGAATTACAATTACGTAAACAGTATTAAAAATGAATAAAAAAGACAGACACGAATTGTAAACTAAATGAAATAAACACCAATCACGTTTGAACGAAGGTACAAGAGTGTAGGCGCAATGTCGCATGCATCAGGCGAATCAAACATCAAAAAAACAATCAAAAAAATGAAGACAAAAGCAATGTAAACATGCAGTAGAGAAGCCGCGAAGGTCGAGAAAGCGAGAGCCATATCCTATAAAACCAAAATGCGAACTTAAGGCTACTGTTGGTTTACGTTAAACTAACGTAACCATCTACATAGCTACAACTTCTCACCCGACCCTCAAATATTATCAGAGGACTTTAATGTGAAAATTGCCGCTGGTTAGCGTTTGCCCAGCGACGCGGGTCTTTCAGAAGATGGTGTGGAAGTTATTAAAGGGGAAAGGTTGTGAAAGGTTGAGGGAGCGTTTTGTCTCTCCTGGTGAGATTGTGGTGATTGGTTCATACCTGGTGTAAACACGAATGAGGTTTTGATTGTTTTGTTTGTCACAGCTTAAAAACAAAACAAAAACAGCAATTACGATCAAATAGAAGGTCTGGGTTAGCTTTACTGGATTGTTAGCTAGTGAGGAAGTGATGTTATTGAATGTTTAGCTATTCCAGATTATTCAAAATACTCTTGCCATTCCGATTTAGGCAAAAGACAAGACAGTGAGCCGCAAGCTGGTGTTCGTAAGAGAAACTCAGTGAATAAACATGATAAACTAGTACAATTATTATCAGGTGAATGAGGATGAATGTGACTAATTTTAGACGTGAAACAACCACGTACTGAGGTACACCAAAATCTTTAACAGCACAGATCGGGGGCCTCGTGGAATAAACATAATATTGCATCAAATGCAACAGTGCTTCGCCGTTTCAGACTCTCTCAATGGTGGCTGTTTGTGTATATTGACAGTTTTTAGGAAAATGTATATTCTTAAAAGTCAAGGTATTATTCTCAACCCACTGGTGAGTTTTAAGCCCAAACCTAACCTGGCGCCAAATCGCACGTCAGGTAAATCCTGCGCATTTCGTGCATGCGAAACGTTTAAACATCAGGGCCCTGTTTCTTTCTCCCTCAAAGTCGCAGATTAAAGACATAAACAGGGCCACCGATTAAAAAAAGGAAAAGTTAAATTCAGGGAAATGCCAAGCAATTCCCTGCAGAGGAATGAATAAAGCTGGGGATGTAATGAAGAGATTATCAGAGGCTTTTGGACGGATGGAAAAGGCTCTCCAGCCCCTTTCTGTTATACAGTCCGATGTACAATGTTGGTCACCTCCAGTTGCAGTGGTGTAACCACACATCTGCAGGTTTGTGTGTGTGTGTGTTTATCGCACAGGGAAGATGGTGCTTACCTAGCATGCGAATATACAGAGCGGTTTGATCCGAGCTGTCGTAGGAGATTGCTCCTCGTCTCTGCGGGGGAAGAGATGCAGATGAGCGTTAGTATTTGCATTTACTCAAACGTGAAAAACTCGTACACAAGCCAAATGCTCGGCGGTGTGTGTTCAAACCCAGTCAGTGTTGTGCGTTTTCTTTCAGAATCCTTTTTAACTATATCGCAACTGTTTATCGAAACTAGTGTCTGATTGGGATTGAAATATGATTCCATCATTTCCCTAAAAAAATGACAAAGTTGACTTTTTAAATGAGAACATTCCAGTTCTAAAGTCATTTTTTGGATGTTGCGAAGCCAAACGCCAGGATTTTTTTTCCAGTACTTCAAAGAACCATGTAAAAATAATAATTGAATATGGTAATATTTCAGCATTGTCATACAGAAGTATAATGAAGTATAACAGTATACGGTCACTGAACTTTTTTGTAGGCCTGTTGAACAAAAAACATTAAAAAAAAAAACATTAAAAAATAAAACATTTAACCAACAAAGTAAACTGACATCTTCCACTAAAGCTGCAATCTGTAACTTCTCTTGGTTAAAAATAAACAAAAAACAGTTGGTGATCAAGCACACAACAGATCAGTGCTCCACCTGTTTACTTCACCCCGGTTCATGACAGTAACTTTATACGTTTATAATAATGATTTATATTTTGAGCTGTTGGGCCTGATTTCCCATGAAATGCCAGTTTGGCTTCATTTGACCTTTGACTTTTATTTGCAATCGCTTTAATCTCTAATGGTGTTTATAGTCATAAAACTGGTTGGCCAATCTGTGACACGCAACCTCACCACAACCATGTGAGACAAACACACATGCTGGAGGGCTGAACATTGCTCACCCCTGTTGCAATCTCATTATCCGCTGCACGCGCATACACGCACGCATGCACAAGCACACCAATTTCAGTTAATGAAACAGGAGCTGGAAATCCTGCTTCACTGAATTAAGAGTGCTGTGTAATCTGCTCTCCTGTCCATTACTCTTCCATACGGGGCTGTTCCGAGATTAATTCAAGAACAGACACTCGCACCGCAGCTTGTAATGTTCCATCTGCGTGATTGGCTCGTTCAGGGGCAGTGGGCGGAGCTTGCACTTGACAGCAGCACTCGAAAAAGGCCTCTTTGTGCCAAATATGTAGTTTGGATAATCATTGTTTTTTTAAAGGTAGCACAGCCCTAATTTTTAAACGTAACAAGCACTGCCAGCACAGAGAACAGTCTTCACACTAGAGAATATCACGAGAGCTTTAATGTTTTGTGAAAAGGAAGAAACGGTCCGTCCACGTTATTTGTCTCTTAAGTGTTCGTGCATGTGTAGCATGCACACGTAAAGACTCAAGAATACTGGCTCCTGGATCCTGAAAACACAATATCTGGCACGTCCTCTGACGACATCTATCCAAAAAGAACCCATGCGTACACACACAAAGACGACCACTTCAGAGTGGCTGGTCGGGGCGTCCCCAGATGGCACACAATTCGGTCTCTGACGTCAATGGACTGACCGAATTTGCATACTTGATTTTCGTCCATTAACAGCTCGCCGCGCCTCGAGCCCCGTCCACTAAAACTCAAAAACAAGCTGTAGTGAGAGCTGCCACTGCGATTTTAACACAATGCACGCATGTAATCCTGCGCCAAGTGCATTTGTCGGAAATGAAAGCCAGAGGGGCCTGGTAATCTGGATGCTGGCTTAATTTTGGGAGGTATTAACATTCTGAGGCCAACAGGACTTAAATAATGGCGGTGCTTTGAGTTACGTTAATAAGCAGCAGAACAAATGCACTGAATGTGTGTGAGGCCATTTTCAAACGACACGCTACTTATAAATAATAAGCTGCAATGCGTAACTTCTGCCTCTATATCACCATCTTTGTTTGAAACATAAAATTGCTTGTTACTTACATAATTTTTTTCTGACATTTTCTGGGAAATCGGACCAGACTGCTCAAATTATAAATTATGGTTATAAACTTACTGTTGCAAATCAAGGAAAGATGGGCAGACTGTGTTAAACTCTGATCTAGCATGTACTATAATAACTATTTTTTTGTTTTTTAACTCAAAAGTTACGAACTGCAGCTTTAATTTACATAAACCGATTGGATTAACCAAAATTAATTTGTGTTCCCAATGCTACCTGAGAGAGAGTTTACATGTTTGATTATTGCTCGCTTTGTTTGGCCGCAAAGCTACATACAATGTGCGCAATACAATGTGACAAATGTTGCATTTTGTAACATTTACTACTAGAACGAACACAATTTTTTGAAAATAGCTGAGCTACCGATAAACACAGTTAAGTTAGTGCTGCTGCTTTTAGTTAGATACTTCCAACACTGATAAACACATGCTACAAAAAACAGCATCTTGCGAGAACTCTCACATGACATTCTGACATCCTCGATCCGCAACAACCAACATCCAGCTGGTTAAAAACCGTCCCTTGAATTACTGGCCGTCGCCACGGCAGTATTTTAGTATCAACACGCTCCGTGTTTACGCACAGTACTTGCTGTGAGTAATGTCTAACAGGTCAGAGCAGGGCATGACAAAACACCCAGTCGGGCCCATATGGGCAGAGCGCACGAGCAGCACCAGCGCGGCCGGAACCGAGGGCTGGAACGGAGGAGTTGAATTTCTTGGAGAGACTGAGGCTGACGAGGCGTGACGCTCTCTGCTGTTAAAGTCGACTTCTAGCGAGCTGGCTTTGGGCCCAAAAAATAAACAAACAACGTACATATATAACATGAAATGTTAATTTTAGAGCATAGATAGTGAAAAGATAATTCAGGCGGGCTGAATTAAATGCACACGCTGTCAATCAATTGAACGTAAAAATAAGCGTGTAAATTATTATTTAGTTAATGGAACATTAGCAATTAGATGACTAGCAGTACCTTTCAACAATGTAGTAAAAATAAAAAAGGGTCACATTTTTAATAATTTAAACAGGTTAGTTTAGTTGACATAACTCGCCAAAATGTTTAATGGTATGTAACAATATACATAACATAATAAAAAAGTTACATCTTCTTTAACATCAAGATCTTAGGTAAAGTAAAACTGTACAGTGTGACAAACTAATTTAAAAGCAGTAAAAATATTTCACGTATTCTTCTAATGAATAGAAGATCATAAACAATTGATGTTTGATAATTATTCAGTCATTCAAGACGTTTAAAATGGTTTTAGATCGCAAATTTTACTACGACACTAATGAAACTATTTGAAATTTTAATGTTAAATACACAAACACTCACTTTCCAGCATCTAATACAGAAGTGGGGGAACTTAATAATAATAATAATAGTAATGAAAACGCAATTAAAAGACCTTCACTTTTCATAACTTATTTGTCTGAAGCGGATTACATGACACAAAAATGCAGACTTGGTTCCAGGCGGATAACCTTTCACTTGATTTATAACCAGTCAAAATACTTCGGAGCCGTCGAAGACCTTTGTGTCTGTCTAACACAATACTTCACATGCCCTGAGGGTGAACCAGTGACCTGAACCCATCCAGCTAGTTTGTTAAACTATTCGTTCTTTGGAATCATGCATTGATCTTTAATCACATCATGTTCAACGTAAACTATTTAGAACATCTCGTGCCAGCACTCAGAAATGCAGCGTCAACGCCGGTTCCTGCAGGACGTGCTAGATTTTTGCAATGCAAACGCACGGCTTTGCTGGGTTTGCAAAACATAAAAAAAACATACACTGGACATTACAAAACTGATGATGGAAAACTTCTGACGATACGTGACACACACTGTTGCTTTTGAATGATTTTTGGAATGATTCTGGGTGCTTTAAAGACATAGCTCACCCAAATGTTACAATTGTCCATCATTTACTCACCCTCATGTCATTCCAAACCTGTATGACATTTTTTCTTCAGTGGAACACTGAGACTGTTAGTTTGATAAGCTAGTTTAGCTCCACAACACAGGCAATCACCTGTTGTCACATTGTTTTTAATACTTTATTTTGTTGAATCTTTTGACATTTAGTTTAGTACCGTATTTAGTTTAGTACTTCTATGCGTACTTCTACGCGTACTGCATTCTTAAACCAAACTGTCAATCAAATAGCTCCAGCATCTACTTCAGCCCAAAGGTTCTTGCAGAACACTAACTGTAGAAACGGTCCCTTCGGGGTAAAATGAGGTTAAGTGTCGTCCTCAAGGGAACTATCACAACACAGCTGGAAACTCTCAAGCTCACAGTTGCCTTTTCTTTAAAAGCAACAGTACAACCTTCATGTTACCAACAAACAACCTTGACTGCATGATACCCCTCATACAGCAAATCCAGATGCTGTCCCAAAGACCTCTCTGATGGTGAGGAAAGGCGCAACTGCCACCTTTTATGAAGCTCTTGAGGAATTTCAGCCATGCTTTGAGGGCTTTATTTATACAGGTTGGCCTAACGCAACATTGCGGGTCTACGCACCAATTATTGACACAACGTCTGGATGCGAAACATGTTAAAGGCTTGTGTGAAAAAAGCTGAGGCCAATTAATTCAGCCAAGACTTCACGACAACGTCACCACTGCAGGTTCGACCAAGTCCTTCAAAGAAAGGAAAACACAATGACAACTTCCTTTAAACTGATCCAGGAAGAGACGATGGGAGAAATGATTTGGCAAAAAGTTCCTCTCTATGTTCCACCTAGAACCTTTTTAGATTCGATTTTAATCAAAACTCAGTTCATTCTACAGCGATGCAGATTAAGACTCAACACGGATTAACACTTAAAACAGATGAATACTTAACACAGTGAATGTTTATAAATCAAAGAGACTTTGAGCTACACAAGAAAAACACTTTTTGTAAAGGCAGATATAATTTCATATATGTTTGGAATGTTTTAAGGTTGTCAGATCAGGCCCCAAAAGAATCTTTTTACACACATTTACATTTTGGTGGGAAATCTGTGGAATGTACCTGAACATGTGTTAAACAGAGCTGAGAGTACTACCATTATATTGATACCTGAGAACATAACCAAAAGATATTCCAAAAACAGACGTGCAACGTGAACTTTATCAGTGCTGGATTCCATATGGGCCAAACCATGTAAAAAAAATCAGTACACTACAATCGGTTATTTCTGATGCGTCCGGTTACACCAGACACAAATGTTTTGCTAATCTGATGGCAAAATACAATATCTTAAGCATCTTGATCAGGACACTGTGTTCGTACAGATGAAGGCATTCCGCAACACAAACACTCAAACACTCAACTCTCTCTCAGGGTGACTGTTATAGCCATGCGGCTCTGCTGGGCTCCTTTCTGATCCACTGTGGTGAACAGATAAACACATTGTGATAACCGGGCTGCATGCAAGCAACGTTCCATGTTTTCTGCTAGTGACAATCTTATCTGCGTACATGCTAATATAGAGACAAGACGTCTGGGTCTATATTAGTTTTTTTTAATATGGAGAAAACTTTTAGAATCCGCCAAGCATTAATACATTAATGTAAGCCAAGCCAACTCTAAAACGCAGCGAAACCTACCTTAGAAAAAATACAACGGACCAAAACCGTAATTATAGACCAAAACAGAGCTATTCCTATTGGACCTTTGTGAAAACTGTGGATCATGCACACGGTCTCAGTTTGCGTTCAGGTGTTACAGTGTGTGTCAGTATGTGGGTGTACGGATTTGCATACGTGTGTTTGCTTGTGTGTGTGTGTGTGTGTGTGTGTGTGTAATCGTAGATGGCCAGAGACCAGCTCAAGAGCCAGACAGAATGCGTGCTGAGCTTAGTGCAGCTGTCTTCGTTGTACACACACGCACGCACTCTTAAATGAGCTGCCCGTGTTAGCCCTAAATGTCTCTCTCTCTTTCTCTCCTTCCATTTCTCTGTCTCTCTCACACACTCAAACACAGCCGCCTAGCAACAGCGCCACTGACGCACGCAGTGGGAGGGGCTGGGAGGAAGAGAGCGTGTCAGAGCCTTATCAGCAGTACAGAGAGAAGACTGAACGCTCTTTAAATAAAACACCAACTTCACCACCAGCTCCTAATCAAAGACGTGTGCTAGCTATCCTGAGCGTATTTATTTCTCATTTGCCAAACTGTGGATTTAAAGACTGACTTCATAGCATTCCGGTTTTAAAGTCTATCTGAATTAAGACCGTTTTCTTTTTTACGTCGGTCGATTCGTACGTTCTGAATGACGTCTGAAGGCTACAACATTTTGTGCGTGTAAACAGACGTTTGTTTAAACTGATTATAATTGACCTTTCGCCCCTTGTTTTGGTGACGCCAACTGGCGACTTTATACAACGATACACACAGACGCTCCAATAAACATTAGCACTAGAAATTGTGGTGTTAATTTAACCATAGTGTTATTCCAGTAAAAGAATTGTCTTTGTAAATCGTCAACTTTAAAGCTGCAATTCGTAACTTTTTGGGTTAAAAATGACATGACCGATCAGATTTCAAAACGGTCTCCTTACCCCGATTCCAATTTGACTTAAACATACGTAAAGCATGTTCCTGTAGCTCAACTGGTTTGTTGCTGTAGCTCAACATTGCATTGGCAGCGCAAAGGTTGTTGGTTCGATACCCAGGGAGCACATGTACTGATAAAATGTATACCTTGAATGTACTATAAGTCACTTCGGATAAAAGCGTCTGCCAAATGCATAAATGCATAAATGTAAATGAGTGTGTAATTTAACAGAGACGGCAGTAGAGGTGAAAGTTACAGCCCGCCTTAAAACACTCGTTCGGGATGACATCACCAACCCCTCCTACCAACTATGTCACACAGAGACCAATTTTCAGTGTCCAATCAATTTCTGACGTCTAAACTCACGTCACGCCACCCTGAAAATCCCATTTCAGTCCGAATTACATCACATTACAGACCCAAAATGAATTGTGCCAAAGGTCAAACCATTTCTGTGTTTTGTGAAGTATGACTCGCCCTGTTTTAAGAACGGGTGTAAAACAAGCTTTCACTCAGACTAATGTTGTGCTATCTTAGCTGTGACATCACCACCAGCTATCTGTGGAGCAGCATTTCCTAAAATAGCAGAATGGCACGTTGGATGAGCCGAACCCCCGCAAACCACAGCCACAGAAAACAGACTTCTCGCAACTCAAAAGACACTAATGGCGCATTTGAAAGCAGCCAGACTCGCAGCCCTGCTGATACAGCGCATGTGGCACCTATGCATTAGAATATTATTCCTTATAAACATCTCGGCTTACAGCTCGGGAAAGCCCCACGGCTTTGTCCAAAAGCCAACATCCTCTCTGCTTTGAATATTCCTCCCTGAACACAATTACTGGCAGGCATCTAAATCCAAGATTAATGACATGCGAGATGATCTAGTCACATGTCTAATGGCACAGCCGACCGGGCATGTATTTGCATAGGAGAGGCTGACGAGAGAGAGAGAGAGAGAGAGAGAGAGAGAGAGAGAGAGAGAGAGAGAGAGAGACGTGGTCCTTGTGAGGTTCCGCTTTCTGACCTCGTGTCTGACCTGACACAACACGAGGGTGTACACACAGCTCGATCTAGAACAAGATTTATTGGGTGATGCTGACAATTGGGACAGAAAAATAAGAGCTGGTGAATGAGTGATCCGTTTGGTACTGATCCAGGACCTGTCACGCAGATTACATTCAGAGGTTTAAAACCAACAGAGTTTACTGATTGAACAGTGCCACAGTGTTTACGCTTTACTTATGGGTTCCTCACAGCTGTACCCATCCTCTACACGTGCAATCCGTAACATTTCGGGGTTAAAAATAAACAAATACATGGCAGATTAATGTTCAAAATGGTATCCTTATCTTACCCCAATTCACACCTGGAAGTTTATAATAATGATTTAAAACGTCAGCCGTCAGATGCGATTTCCCAGGAAAATGTCAGTTTGGACTCATTTGACTTCAATATATATAAAAAGTACGTAAAGTAACCTGCAATTTTATGTCTGGAACAGAGATGGCGATAAAGAGGCGAAAGTTACAGATCGCAGCATTAAGCTGGGACAGAAGAAGCCATGTTCATGTTCAATCATGAATTTTTCAAATGATTCTTATTACATTATATAATTTTATAATCACTTTTTTTTAAAATGTATATTAAAAATGTAACTGTCAGTTATTTTTTGCATTAGTATTTGTAAAGAGAATCTGGCATGAAAACTTGCTTAAACATCACAAAACCACCGCAGGAATCTTAACAGTCAAATAAGATAATTCAACTTTAGTCTTCAGTTTTCTACCCATAACGGCTGTTAAACGTCTACCTATTTTATTTGCGTTTACGCGAATTGTCCTACACAATAATCGCAGGTTTTATCTTCATATTTACGCAACTTGACTTGGTTTAACGCCAAGCAGAATGATTTACGTCAGTTTAAGGTCATCTCGGGTGTGCTGGGGGTCGTCACGTTCCTTCCTCCGAGCGCACACCCTCTGTTTTCTTCCTTAAAGCGATAACGGTCAGTTTATCATCAAGTCCCATTCGATTTCTTCCTTGTGTATAATTGCAGACGTGCAAAAAACAGGAGTGCGTTCATAAGCTCACCCAAGCAAGCAAAAGAGGAAGCTACACAGATTCTCATACTATCTTATCCTATGTTGTGCCTCTAAACTAGATTAAAGGAACGGGTCTCGGAAAGGTCTCATAAATTCAGAGCGTCCTCATTAAGTTATGACACTGTGCCGTGAGATGCTGTATAATGGTACTGCACATTCCTGTAAGTGCCAAGCCATAAACACAGCTTTAACTGCACAGGTTAGTCGAGCAGGGAAATTAATACATCCAGCTAACAGGGATGGCTAAC
>JAZGTJ010014573.1:0-14038 GCA_036877575.1 Botia almorhae
ACACACACACACACACACACACACACACACACATATATATATATATATATATATATATATAATACAGAGATAATTTGTCTGTAATCAATACTTTGTCATATATGGATCTCAAATCCATAAAGCATTTCTAACATCCCGCTTGGTTCAGAAACGGTTTAGCTTTTTGTTCCAGAAAAACTACAAGCCCATGATTCCTTTGCAGCACAGCTGTTGATGTGAGTAGGAGGCTGAGCACGTTTCACACTGACAGAAACGCACGGGTTTATAGCAGGCAGGTTAATGATGATGCTGCTCGTTGGTATTGCGACTGGTTTAGGGTTATTCGTGCTGACATTAAGATTGCTGTCGACTCGTATCAGGTAATCAGCCTTCTTTTTTAGAGAACTGTGTTTTAAAAGACTGTCCCTTTTCAGACTAGTATTAAAAGGGCTGTGCATGTATACGCTTATTCGTTTGGTAATGCAGAAGCGTGGCGTACAGAAGACGTCGAAACACAATCATTTAAGAAAGTGAGACTGAAATCTTAATAATCTATAAACATAGCGTTGCAGTCATTCAAGCGTGCAGCACAATGAGACCTATAATAAAACCATGCTAATTTGGCGTTGAGGAAACTAAATTCAGCCATTAAATAATGAATATCACATCATACATTCAATACAATTTATTTATCGAGTGTAAAATGCGCTCGGGTCGTATTGGTGGAGGTTGTCCCCCGGCGGACCCGCCTCCGCTTAACTTGAGGCGCTCACTAAACTGACCAATAGAATATCGGCGTGGGCGGGGTCGTCCCGCCGTCCGCTTAACAGCGCTGTGTCATTGGCTCCGGTGGATTGGTGTGGGTCGGCTCTCTTAACAGCTTGGATGGATGCAAAATCATTTAAGTCATTATTATGATCAAAAGCTACAATTTGAAATTCATTTTCACTCATAATTGCAGGAATGTCTCGTATTGGTAATTCAGTGCTCACTTAGCAAAGAACACGTACAAAAGTTTTTAAAGATATATACCTAATTATTAATTTACTTGTCCATATTTTCAACTCCTCTCATATGGTCTTTGTTTTAATAATAATGTTTACGTAGGAAGTACGCAGCTGGAGCAGTGTGTCAATCCACAGTACGGTTAGATGGCAAGGTTGCGTTGATAACAGGTGCAAACACAGGAATTGGGAAGGAGACGGCTCTCGATTTGGCTTTCCGAGGTGTGAACTCTAACGCACTCTTTCTAAATATCTTTTATCACAGGAAATGCCTAACTTAGTAATGACTAACTTAAGTTATATAATAAATAAATAATAACAGATTTTTTTTGTGTGTGAGTTATATATACCATTATGCTTTCCTGTAGCTCAGTGGTTAGAGCATGGCGCTAACAACGCTAAGGTCATGGGTTCGATCCCAGGGATTGCACATACTCAGAAACAATGTATAGTATAATGCAATGTAAGTGGCTTTGGATAAAAGCGTCTGCCTAATGTGTAAATACTGTAATACCACCAGTTTTGTACCTGTGATGGTAAAGACTCATGTACAGCGACTAGGTTATGGTTAACCGCTGTTCAACAGGTGCACGCGTGATCCTGGCGTGTCGCGATGTGGAGAAAGGTGAAGAGGCGGCGACAGAGATTCGAACCCGGGTGGGTGGGGCTCAGGTTGAGGTGAGAGAGCTGGATTTGGCCGACACCTGCTCCATCCGGGCCTTTGCTCAGAGGTTTCTACGAGGTACTGCCTTATACATGATACATTCTAATACATTCCTTTCAACTGCTGTTTAAAACCAGCTATTTAGATGAAAATGTTTTTTGTGTTTCATTCAGAGTGTAACCGCCTGCATATCCTCATCAATAATGCCGGTGTCATGATGTGTCCTTATATGAAAACTGCTGATGGTTTTGAGATGCAGATTGGGGTCAATCATCTGGGTAAGGCCAAACAACACTGTATCTGCTCTGTAAGTAATTTCAGCCATTTTGCAGCTACACACATTTTCCCCAGGTACGATAATGTGGACCGGCCCTCTGACTGTATTTCTTTATCTTTCGTGCATCATCCTCTCCTCATGTCTTAACCTACAATAGATTTTTCAAAAACTCACCTTTGCACCTCTTCTGATTCAGGTCACTTCCTGTTGACACACCTCCTTATTGGTCTGCTGAAGCGCAGTTCACCAGCAAGAATCGTGGTGGTCTCCTCATTGGCGCATAATTTCGGCTGGATTCGATTTCATGACCTGCACAGTTTGGGCAGCTATAATAGTGGCCTGGCCTACTGCCAAAGCAAGCTGGCTAATGTGCTTTTCACGCGTGAACTTGCACGCAGACTCCGTGGTGAGGAACCGCGGAAGCATCAATTCTGTTCACACTCTGAATGCTGTACTGCAGAGAAATTCCGTTTGAATTCTGTTTCAACAGGCTCGAATGTGACCGTGAATTCTGTGCATCCGGGGACAGTGAGGTCCGGACTGGTGCGACACTCAACCATGATGTCTGTGCTGTTCGCTCTGTTCCCAATGTTCCTGAAGACACCACAGGAAGGAGCGCAGACGTCCGTCTACTGTGCCGTGGCAGAAGAGCTCCAGTCCATTTCAGGAAAACATTTCAGGTACAGCACACATCACCACGGTTACAGAAGCCTATGCGTGATGCTGGAGGTTATACATCTTTCTAGAATCAAAATCCTGTTATGTTTTGGGGCAGTTGTGGCCTACTGTCTCCTGGGTCACCATTCTTCACCAGCACAACCCTTCACATTCAGACAGCACCGTATTTAATTAAATATGTATTTTTTGTAAACTAGGAACGGCATATTATTAAACCTGTCTCTCTGCACCTCCTACACAGTGACTGTGCCCCTGCTTTTGTGGCCCCTCAGGGAAGGAGTGAGGAGACAGCACGTAAACTATGGGATGTAAGCTGTGAATTACTGGGCATTGGGTGGGACTAAGTCTGTCTTTTCACTTGTTTTCTTTTTTGCTATTTTAAGCGATCGAACAGACACTCTTTTTTCATTTTGTTTGAAACACTTGTGTTCAGTTTATTCTCGTGTACACTTGTGTTCAAAGTTCCACCTTGAGCCAATCCCCAGCTAACAATTTTAGGTGGTAAGAACGTTTCTGTAATTAATGTTTTTATAATGTTTAAGTAACAAATACGCTAAAAATGGTAATTTGAATAATTTAAAATGCCCAGTTTTTTTAGACATTGTATTATTGTTATTGCTTGGTTATAAGGTTTAAACATTTAATTATTATTAACATTTAAATACTTTTTAAAACGTGCCGCTCACAACTTCAGAATAGCATTTTTGATGATGAAAAGTTCTACTAATGTTACTGCTAGAATGTTTTTTGTTAACTTTAAGAGAACGTTTAGAGAATGTTAGGCAAGGTTTTGAGAACGTTCTCTGTTAGCTGGGTTTTCACCTTTATGCCATTGTGACAAGCAAGTATGGCTTGATTCTTTAATTCTTGTACAGAACTGTGACCATTCTGAAATTACCGTTTTATTCTGTATTTTGAAAAACGCTTTATTTTTCATTTTCGTATTCTCACTTTAAGGTGCATATTAAGTGTGTTATACAGATGTGGCTATACATGCTTTTAAAAACTGTGATATATTCATTACTGAAACTATATTTAAATATATACACTGAAAAAGATATTAATCGTGATTGCATTTGTCTTTTATTTGCATATTAAACAGATTTTCCAAACAGGCGTTTAAAACATTAGCTCAAACAATTAAATTTTGGTTAGACTCGGTATGTCATTTTTTTCGTAAATTTGTATATAAATATATTTGTTATTTCAATTAATGATCAAGAAAGCTATATACAAACCCATTGTTATCATACTAATGGGTTTGAGAGATATGTACATGTTTCTAACTGGCTCTTTGGCAACATTGAAATAAACAATCTGTAACGAGTGAAGGCTTGTTGCTACTTCCAGAGACAAACAGTGTTGGGACCTGCAAAGCTGTAACAGATCATTTTCACATGTGCATTGTCCTTGTAAACACACAATCTGTTCAGATGTTTCCCCTGTTCTCTGTAAAATAAGAAACAATACCCTGACACACAAAACAGACTGTCAAACAGAAGTATTCCCCTCCTTTAACTTTTGATTTACTGAACATAAGAACATACACACATTTACACACATTTATAAAGTGAATCCACATCATGATAAAATGACATATAAATTACAGACAACATTAGTGCGTGCACACACACACACGCACGCATACAAACACAACATTTCCATTCAAAAGTGGTGCACAATTTTAGAGTGTAAATTATTAGACTGAAGAGCAGTTAGCTATAGGCAATGTAAGCAATGTTGCATTGATACGGTATATACCAAAATGCCATGGCATACCCAGAATCCCTTTTTTCTGTTGTTCACAGTTGTGCAAATTCTAAGAAATCGTTCATGTTTGTTCTTGCAAGCTTTCAAATCCAAGGCCTCGCTCATCATAATGCCTGTAAATCACAACGTCGCTTTAAGCAACACATTTCTCGTGGTGAAGCCACGTCTCAGATACACTCTCTCACTAAAGGCCAAACAAACTGCTTTCCCTGAAGATCACAGTGACTCACAGACCTCTAATTTCATTGCAGACACAGAGTAACCTGACTGTGTTAGGACCCTGTTCCATCAGGACTGGATTTAAACACAGATATTAGAGAAAAATCCCTTTTACTGGAGTAAGGGAATAGGTCCTGAATACTAAAACACAGACATATGAACTCTGGCTATCAGAGAATCACCGCGGCTGTCTTTGCTAAGGGTCAACAACAGCTTCAAGAGGAAAGCTTCAGTTTTTGTTCCAAGTTGAAGGGCTGAATTGGTCCCAAATTGACTTAATACTACAAGAGTGGCACGTTGGTGATTCATTTCCTGTTTGACCAAAGGGTAGAGTGTAATAAACCTACGCCAACCAATCCGAGCACATGCTTAAGTATACAGTAACTGTAGACAGGATGTCAGTAGTGGTTTTCAGTTATTGGTGTGTCGTTGCCGTGACGATTGTTCCTGATGCTCCGAGAGCCACTGTCGACAGATGTCATGCATGACAGAGTCACCTGAGCTCTCAGCTCCTCGCATCACTTCCTGTACCAGTGGAGCTGACTTCGCCAGCTCAAGCTTCACAGCCAAAAGATAAGCTGACCGCAGCTTACTGCACTGTAGATATGCCTTTATCTACAAAGACAGAGAAAGCGTGTGAAAGATACAGACTGAACATTACATTGCAAGAAAACATACACATTTCTAACAGACCTTGTTCTCTGCACTCTTACACTCCAGAATCAGAGCTTCTAGATCTTTAGCCTGAGCAGAAAGAAGAAAATGTAACAGGAAGCAACATCAAAAATATTTAATCACAAGCACATCTTGTAATGTCACAGCAGTGATCTCAAATACTTCATAATAAGAGATCAGAAGTACCGTGCACCTTTATGACCTCACTCTCCTAAACTTCTACACAGTCCCCACCCCTTGCATAATTATTTGTGTACATTTACATTTATGCATTTGGCCGACACTTCTATCCAAATCGAATTTATACATTTCAGCGGTACATGTTCACCGGGAATCAAACCCGCAACCTTTGTGCAGCTAACACAATGTTCAACCAACTGAATTACAGGAACTATGTTCACATTTCAAATGTGAAGATTTGACAGACTGTCGACACATTTTACTACAGAAACAACCTGGAACACAAAGAGATCAGCAGGTGGGGACTCACGTCAGCAGGATTCTTATCGGCTGCAGAGACGCAGCTGAGCACAATGGCATCGCAGTCGTGCTTGGAGGCTGTGCCGGACTCCCCTACACACTTTAGCAGCTGACGCACGGACGAGTACTGACGCTGACGGATCAGACGCTGTCCCACGCGTATGTACACCGCCAGCGCCTCCAGCTGGAAGTCCTGCAGCGCGCGGATGAAGACAATCAGAATGATGTGTAAATGAGACAGACTCATTTTATACTGGCTGAGTCATAAGTTCTCACCTGTATTACCCGATATGCAATGCCAAAACCTTCCTCAATGTTCTTCCCTCCCAGCATCACCTGGCCAGTACAGTACAGATACAGTTAGTGTTTGTAAGAACTAATGTTAGTTTGTTTCAATGGGATAGATTTAATCTTAGTCTTTGGTTAGATTAACCCATTTACACTGTCAACCAATTACAATTTTTACAGACAACTAGCACAAATCAGTACTTTTAGCATGATGCATTAACATGCTGTTGTAAACCAGTTTAAATGTTGAGTTGTCATTTCTGGTCAGTGCAGTAACACTGTGCCTTTGTTTTAGTGTTCTGAAAAGGATAATGCTGTCAACAGCATGCATGCATTGCTGGCCATGTAATATGCATTACACACGCATTTCTCAGTGTTGCATGATGCAAAACAAACAATAAAACTTCAATGTGTGGAACGCATTCAGGGAAATACTTACAGTTAAACACTAACAAAAAGAATATACAGTATCACAAACAAATGACACAAACAAAAGATACAGAATGGAAGAGAGCAGAAACTTATTCATTTAAATGAAACCATTTTGACTGTTTATTTTAAAAAATTGTAAATACACCCATTTTAAACTAAAACTTGTATTTCTATTCCTTTTTATATGAGTAGATACAGACCATTTTTACTCGTATAAAATGTGAAATAGGATTAAACTTCATCCTATAAATATAAAACTTATTCTATAGTTATTTTCTGAACACTATAATAACTTATCTTAAAAGCAATGAGAGGAAACGGAGATATATAAGACAATCAAAATAAACAATGAGAAAAAAACATATATGTTTTTCTACTTTACCTTGCAGGCCACATCCACCTTCATAGGGCTGTTCCCAAACAGAGTGGGCGGAGCACTGTTCCCTGTGGGGGTGGAGCCTGCAGCTGCCATCTTGGAAGGGGAGGAGCTTTCACAGCGATGCAGGAAGCGTGTCACTTCCAACTGCAGCTCGACTGTGTGTATATGTCTGCAACATAACATGGTAACAGCTCAAAACAATAATTCCTTATTAAATCCTAAGTAAAATAAATGTGACGACAACACAGCTAAATTCAGACGGCTTTAGCAGACATACATTTCCATTAAAAACGACTCATTTGACGAAACAGTGAGAGCTGTAGAAGTACCTGGAGACATCAGTGGAGCTCATTTTCTTCCTGAAAGAGGAGCTGTGAGATTTCCTTCGGCTCTGCTGTTCTTGCAGGTACGTTCTCAGGTGTTCCTTCGCTCGGATCAGCCAGCGCTGCTGCTCTCCCAGCTGCAGGTACGACTGAGCACCATACGAAAAGAACCGTATGCACGTCATAGCAGCACGAATGTGATCCTACACAGAGAGATAAGACAACATTTACTACAACATTGTATGTCTTCTATACCCATAAAAACTCTGCATAACTGAGTGAGTTTGTGTGGGTTTAGTACCATCATGAACTGCTGGAGCTGGTACAGGGAGTGGTAATGTCCTCTGCGCTGCAGGAACTGACAGGCGGAGAGAAGAAACCGACCCCAGATCTCCAGCGTTGGGTCTAAGGTCTCCAACAGACCCTGCAATGCCCCCAAACGGCCTCGTTCAAGACAGGGCTGAAACACGCCCTCCAGAAACACCTCCTCTGAACACTCCTACAAACAGGGAAAACTTTGATTAACGCAGACATGCACTTATAAAAACAAATAGCACGTGACGATTCTGATAATGAATGAAGGTGCATGGGCACCAAAGCGTGGGCAGAACCTTGTCGTGTAAGTGGGTGAGGGCGTCCCTCAGGCAGTCGTGACGCAGGTAAAAGCTGATGAGGCTCAGATGGGTGCCGTAGGTAAGCAGGTAAAACAGACACTCCTGGTAGTAGCCGCAGCGCTGAACCCTGCCGTCTGCGCCATCCAGAGGAGCAGAATCAGAGAGAGCTTCCTCCAGCTCACGCAGAGAGGCCAGAATGTCCTCGTCCACTGACTACAACAAACAAACACCCACACTGTACGTTTAGAGACATCCAGTACAGACAGGAATACGCTGTTGCAAATAAAAGGCCTTCATAATTAACTATGAGAAAGCATAAAAAAGTTTTCTTTTCTCCTATTTTTTCTATTAGCTTTCTGTTTTTCCTATTTTTCCGTCTGGTTATAAAACTGTTTATCTTTGAAATAGGGTTATTTTTATCCAGGACAAGTCATAAGCTCTATAACAACTCAGCGTCTTGAGTCACAGTGCTATAAAACCAGAGCTGGTGATTAGATCTTTACTACGCAGCTTCAAAAGGCTTTCACTTATGTCAAGCACAGAGAGTCGCTGAAGAATGTACTTGTGACACAGGTCTCACAAGAGCATAAGAGACCTTCATCTTCCTCAATGCTACTCCAGATTTGGTTTTCTTATATTGGATAAGAGTGCCACCATCAGGCAGAAGAGCCTGGAAGGCCACTTAGGTTCTCAAAACAGACGCAGACACCACCTAAAATCTCATTACAAGCAAACATGCATATTGTCAAATTGCATCCCCTCCAAAATAACTTGTAAGAGTTGTAAGAATGTTTCCCTAATGCTTCCATTAGGTAACAAAAACGTTATTTGTAAAATGTTATTTTAAAAGTTCTAGGAACAATCAAAACATCTAATCTTTTAGACAGTGTATTAACGTTATTGCTTGGTTATAAGAATGTTATTCAAACATTTTTTAAATTCTGTAAAGTTTTTAAAACTTTTCACTACTTAATAATATCTTCGATATATGATACATAACATTAAAAGTTCTATTTTTAGAGAATTTTTAGAGAAGTGAGACAACATTCTGAAAATGTTTCCTGTTAGCTGGGTACTGTCTAACTATATGTAGATTACCAGGTTCAGAGTAGGTCTGACCGCGGACTCCAGGTGCTGAACGATCTCCTGCAGAAGTCTTGCTCCTTGGTTTAGCTGATTCCGATCTACTGGTGCCTTGAGACACCGAGCAAACTTCTCCCTGGCTCCTTTTAGACTCCCAGCCTTCAAAGATGCCATCCCCCACGCCTGCCAGACTCCGCTTGGGTCCAGCCCACTCTTAGTAGACACCTTTTGTTCAAATGGAAATGAAAAAAAAAACAGACAAGCAAATACTTAGTGCAGATTAGTAACTTTACATTTTGTAACATACCCAGATAACAAAGTTTACAAGAATACAGTCTGCTCTCACCTCCACTGCCAGCTGGTAGTGTTCGGCCTCTAGCAGCTGATTGCGCAGACGTGTTACTGCAGTCATTTCCTGAATATCATCCAGAGACGGAATGTACTTATAGTTTGCACTGACTAAGATCTTCAACACGTCCACCTTACTGATGTAGCTATAGACAAAGAATGAGAAAATGAGTGAAAATGAGTCTTGCTCCCATCACTGTTTGTGTACCATTTTAAACTTATATTGCAAGTTCACGTGCATTTGACTGTCACTGGTGTGCATGTGGGTTCCTCTCACCTGTCACAAAGCGCCGGCTCTTGGGTGCATCCAGCATTAACAAACATGAGTTTGGCACTAAACAGCAGCTGACGCATCACCTCTGTCAACAGACGCGCATCCACCTCGGGATTGGTCAGTTTGCGGGACAGTGAGCGGCAGTGGCCAATCAGCTGCTGCCCACAGGCTGCGTGATCACTGTGCAGCGTCAGTATAGCAACACACAGGGACGCACTGGGTGCCTTTAACATATAGAAAGACAATCTGTGAGAATGTGTGGAAAAAATAGACATATTTTAAATAAAAAGGTAAAATACTGAGTAAAATCAGTTACCTGCTTTACAGAGCAGATTACAAGGCAGTACTACTCTACTATTAATACAGAACCACTAGTGTGAACGATGAGAACCAAACCTGTTCGTAATAGAACTCGCTCTTCAGCTGCTGGTTCTCCTCCTGGTTTGGACTCAGACGGTACTGCTTCCGTGGGATCTCAGGCAGACTTAAAACTCCATTCAAGACTCCATCAATGGATGAAGGGCTGCCAGCTACTAAGAAACATTTTATTTATTTTAATAATTAACTTCTCAAACATTTACAATATTTTAAATTCCTCTCCAGTTTTATTATTTGCCTTAACTGCATCAGTCATTCTGTACTTTGAAGAGGATGTCCACACACTTTTGGTCAAGTAGTATATAAGACAACCAATATGAAGACATGCTGTAGGAATGATCATTTACCTTCTCCCTGCTCAAATTCCTCATCAGAGCTGCAACAACAAAATAAAACAATAACAATTAACAGAGTGAGGAACATTACAGCCGAAACTGAGATACGCGTGTATAAAATGAAGTGTGCATGTATCTTACTCCAGGTGGAAGAAGTTGTAGCACTGGTCACAAACTCTTACAGGCTCCTCAGAACCTTCTAGCGCCATCTTCCGGCTCGAGCAGGTATTACACACCAGCCTGCCACAGCGTCTGCAGTGGTGCCTTCTGTTAAACTGACATGAGGAAATTTTCTCGTTAAAACTCTTAATCTCTCAGCAGATCAATCCCAAGGATCCTCAATCCCAGCAGGAGCCTTTCTTATGAGATCATATTCATAAGCGTGCTCATAGACTGTCTCTCTCACCATGGTAAATCTCTCTCTCTGGCAGACCATACAGATGTGCTGTTTGTGGTCTGGGATCCAGTCCTTTCGGTCAGGGGTTTTCACTGGAGGGGTGAAGGGGGTCGTCAGCAGGCGGATCTTCCTGGCGCTGGGGCGTCTCTCACTGGAGGGCGTGTGCATGGGTGTGCTGCCTGAAAAAAACATTTTGACATAGGTAATAACCTAATATGACATTAGTTAGCCAACAGAATAAACATTGTCAGTGCGTCATTGTTAAGCTTCAATTAGAGGCATAATTGACTAATTGTGATTTTCCACTGTTACATACAAAACAGGGGGTGGCTAAGGGTGAAAGGGCATGACCAGGCCTTAAAGGTGCGCCTCATACCTGATGATGATGAAGGGGTGTGGCTTGGGGAGGAGGAGCAACTCTCCTGGGCCGGACACTGCAGAAATGCATCTTGCAGACTAATGACAGAGTCTGAAACAAAAAGAAAGGACAGGTAGGTTCTGGAAGAACAAACCCTTGTAGAATCTAGACCCCGATCTAGATCCTGGGATTAAACTCACCAGATCGGGACCACTCTCTGGGAGCACAGGGGAAGTCAAGAGCCTTCTGTGCATAATCTGCCAGTATCGCGTCAATGTGTTGGTTGGTGATGCCGGCATCTTGAGCAGGCAGCAGGTTCCGGAGAGTGCTGACGGCAACAGTGGCCCAGTCCACCTTCAGGTTCATCAGCAGCTGCTCCAGCATAAGAAGTGGATCAGACAGCAGGGAAAAGTAATCCTGACGGGATGCTTCCGGCAGAGTCAGTAACACCTGCAACACATACACACACAAGGTCATGTCTTGTGAATCTTATAAACGCTGTGACAGATGAATCCGAGTCTTATGTGTCTGGTCAAACATATAGCTACTTTCGAGCCAAGGTGCAGGGCATGGATGTGACGTCTCCGCGCCGGGGTCATCTGACTCTGGAAGTGCAGGGTGAGGTAATCAGACAGGAAATGGCAGGCAGCCAATCCAGGCCTTCGATCCAGGGCCTGCTCACTGACCTCCAAAGCCACTGAACCAGACAGAGCTTCCAGTAGCTGGGAGACAGATACGAAGAGAGGCGGAGTCAAGGAGAGCAAAACAGTCAAAAGCAATTGATTATGTTCTACCCACTGATAGCCTAAAACCAAATAACTTTAAACACTTCCAACGAGATCAATCAACTTTGTTTGATGACATGATTATCAACATGTTATCATATGTTGGAAGATGAGCCAAGTCAAATCAAACTGTTTAACAATGCTCACACATGCGCACACACCTGGAAAGCATCTTCCGTGTGACCCTGTTCCAGCAGATGTAGCAGGTGTTCGGTCTGAAGCTTCAGGCGGGACTGATCTGTCACTGTGTACAGCTGCACCCACTGAGCACACAACTCAAACTCCTGCACACACAAATATATTTTCTTTATAATACTGTCCTAACTTCTGAAATCAAGACACATTAGTGCTGTGAGAGAAGCCTATGTTGTGTAACTCTGACTGCAAGATATACTGAAATGATTTAAATATCGCAGATATGCTCATCACAATGGTTAACAATAACAAAATGATTTTAATGCTTTAAAAGATCATGTATAGTCAAAGTATTAGGTCAATGCAGAGAGACTGGAATTCAAATGTTAGATTTCTTTTCCCAGAAAGAATGTGAAATGTGTGTGGGTCATATTATTTGTTTTTAAATATATTGTGATACAGTTTCAATTAATTTTAGCAACTCAAAGCATTACCGCATTGAATATCGCATATTATGTTATTTAGTCAGTTAACGCATATTGCATTTTTCTTCAGTATCATGCAGCCTTAGTTTAAACTACTTAAGTTTCTATGCAACTAACTAACTGTATATGTATATATGTATATATACACTGAATGATTACCATACTCATTCTGAATAGTTTGTTGTTTTGCTTCTACTGTATAAACTCACCCTGGCCTCCAGCATCAGATTGAACACAGATTCAGGATTCCTTACAGACTCCTCCCTCAGCTCCTGCCACGTCTCCCATGGCAACGGTGGCTGCAAACTCAGCATCTGCCATGACGACACTGAACTATTACAACTTCTACAGTATGCCGATTATAGTTTACATTCTGCATCTAATGCAAGAGCAAGGGGGCAAAACTGACCCACTGATACATGTCCAGTTCCTGCTTCCTCTGCTGAAGCTGCTCTCTGAGTGGACCCTGTGTGTTCTGGTCACTGAGACAGAACTGCAGCAACTCTAAACACAGTTCTAAAGTCCAGCGATCCAAACCCTGCAGGACCGCACGTCCACGCAGCTCCCAATCCCTCACACGGAACAGCTGCATCACACCACTACTGCCTGTACACAAAGACACAGATGGAGATAAAAAAAAATCAGTGGAAGGCCCAAAACAATAACCAATTACTTATTAATCACCACATTTAAAAGTTCTCTATGTCTTATTGTATTTTTTTTATGATTTGTTTAACGCTTATTTTGTTATATAATAGCTAGAAGCTGTAACAAAGTGTTGTCCTTAAGGCACCAAGGTAATGTAAGTCTCACCTTGGAGTGCGGTACATGCCAGTAGTTTGTCCCTGAGCGCCCCCTCCTGGCTGCAAGATTGACCGTACAGCTCCAGCAGGTCTAACGCTCTGTTCAAATCACTGTTGTTTAGTGCTTGCTGAAACGCTTCTGCAGCGATGGCTTGCCCCGTGCTGCCCTGCAGACCTGAAAACAGCATCCCCACCACAGGCTTCCCACACAGAGCCGGCCCGAAACCCTCCTCTGCTTCAAAGGAGACCCCTAGAACTGGCTCAGCCATGGTCCGCAGGTACATTCTGAGAGTAGGGAAGTTTTTAAGCAAGGCTTCGCCTTCCCTCGAGATCTGGTCTCCATCCAGAACTGCTTCTTTACGTCCAGACCCACGAAAATACGAGGGTAACCCTGACCATCCAGAGGAGGTCACCCGGGTCACGCCTCCTCGACTGGCACTGAGGCAGGCCAGGGCGGCGATGAGAGGAGACCGGGACTTCAGGAAAGAAAGGGCTGAGGGAGTGAGGAGAAAAGAAGAAGGGGGGCATGAGGACGGTGAGGGTGGAGAAGTGGAGAGGTTGGTGGATGCAGCTGATACATCCTCCACTGACACCTCAGACTCAGAGCTGGGGTCAGAGGTTGTGATGGAGTCAGAGAGGTCAAGAGACGGAGCGCACTCTTGAGCATGCTGCTGGAGAAGTGAGGCGATGCTGGCAGGGCAGAAGGCCCCGCCATTGAGCCCGGTAACCCGAGGTTGCCCCTGAGACAAAATCATAGACCCTGAATCCCAGAACGGAAGAGCTTCACAACAACGCTGAACAACAACCTGCTGCACACTTAAACGTAATCCCTCCTGCTGCAGTAAAGACAGAACCCTGTACAGTGAGAGAGAGAG
>JAZGTJ010014574.1:0-14038 GCA_036877575.1 Botia almorhae
AAATCATTTCCTGATCATCTATATTGATGATATTTTGGTGTACTCCCGGAATGAGGCAGAACATTGCCAACATGTTTCTCAAATGGCTCCTCAAATGGCTCCTAAGATTCCTAGGTTTTTCCAACTTCTACCATCGTTTCATAGCCAATTACAGTTCCATCACTTTTATTAAATTTATAAAAGGGCAAGCCCAAGTCTGTCTGGAACACAGATGCCACTGAAGCCATGAAGAAACTACAAAAAGCGTTCACCTCAGCTCACCTCCTGATTCACCCTGACCCACTCAAACCCTTTGTTGTTGAAGTAGATGCTTCATCATCAGGAGTTGAAGCAATACTGTGACACAGCAGGGGGAACCTCCACGACTCAGAACTACGACATTGGAAACCGAAAACTATTAGCTATCAAGCTGGCATTGGAAGAATCGCAACTTTGAATATCTACGAGAGGCAAAATTACTCACTTCCAAACAAGCCACGTGGCCCTTTTCTTTACTCGCTTCAATTTTAATACATCATATTGTCCATGTAACAAAAACACTAAAGCTGACACATTGTCCAGACTATATTCTCCAGATGAACTGTCTAACAATCCAGAAACCATCATTCCTCCCAGTATGATAGTCAGCCCAATACAATGGTCCCTGGATGAGGATATTAATAACGCCAGTGTCTCCGATCCAGCTCCGCCGGGTGTCCACCTAGCCACAAATACGTTCCACGAAACCAAAGAATCCGTTTAATCCACATGGCACACACCTCTCTGGGTACTGGGGCCAATATAACCCTCTTACTGCTACAAGATTGCTTCTGGTGGCCCAACATGGCTAACAACATCAGAAGGTACATGAGGGGATGCCAGGAGTGTGCTATGTCAAGAACACCTCACCATCTACCAACAGGTAAACTACTACCTCTACCCATTCCTCTGCGTCCCTGGTCACACCTGGGAGTAGATTTCATTACAGACCTGCCTCTGATGGAAACACGTGCATCCTGGTAGCCGTAGAGCGATTCTCCAAAGCATGCCGATTGATCCCCATGAAAGAACTCCCAACAGCGATGGAAACTGCAGAGGTATTATTCAACCAGCTATTCAGAAATTTTGGTATTCCAGAAGATATTGTTTCTGACAGAGGACCACAATTCATCTCACGAGTGTGAAGATCCTTTTTCTCTCTCCTAGGTGTGACCTTTAGCCTATCTTCTGGATACCATCCTCAAAGCAACGGCCAAACTAAAAGGAAGATCCTGGAGATAGGCCAATACTTACGTACCTTCTGCCATGGTCACCAGAACTCCTGGAACCGATTCCTGGCATGGGCCGAGTACACACAAAACTCTCTCAGACAACCCACCACGAATCTTACCCCCTTTCAGTGGGTACTCGAGGAAGCATCTGAAGAACCATAGATTAATCATTGGTTTCAGGAGAGTGAGAGGGTTTGGGATTCAGCTCATCAACATCTCCAAAGAACGGTAAGACAACATCAACTCTAAGCTGACACACGAAGAGCACCAACACCAAGATACAGACCTGGTCAAAAGGTATGGCTATCCACAAAAGACATCAGATTAAGAACACCCTGTAAAAAGTCGCAGGTTCATTGGCCCCTTTCCCATCATCAAACAAATCAACCCGGTCACCTACAAATTAAAACTACCACCACAATACCATATCCACCCAACATTTCAAGTATCACTACTCAAACCATATCACTCATCACTATCTCCTGTTCCCACAGAGCCTGGTCCAAGAGATGAGCCTCCCCCTCCTCTGGTACTCGAGGATGGAACAGTGTACTCTATGAAGGAGATCCTGAGATCCCGTGGTGGTAGGCTGGAATATCTTGTCGACTGGGAAGGATATGGACCAGAGGAGAGATTTCGGGTACCCTTGAGTGATATTCTAGATCTGTTGACGGAATTCCACACTTTACATCCAGAGGCTCCTGCTTCCAGAGGTCGAGGATGTCCACCACGGCGTCGGGGTATTCAGCCCTCAGGAGTGGTCCGTGGGGGGGGGGGGGGTTCTGTCACGGAAGCACCAGGCTCCACCCACATTCAATGTTCACAGTTACCTGAATACTAATTACCTGCACCTGAATCCAATCAAGGACATTATAAAAGCACACACACTCCACTCACCTGTTGTCTGATCTCAACCACGGAAACAGACTCATCTCCATGCTCTGCTCCATGCGTGTGTGTCTCCCAGATCTTCTTTGTGTTCTCCAGTGTTGTGTTGTTTGTGCCTTACCTTCATCTCTAGTGTCCATCGTCATCGTCAGCTCCTGGACTTCCATCGTTTGTATCTTCATTATCATACCTGCTATCCATAATTATCTGAACTTTATCATTACCTGTTCACATATTACTACTTTGTGCAATAAATATGCCTGTCAGCTGAACTAACATCTGTCTGTGAGTCTGGGTTCCGTTACAACATCTGCTTTATTCATACAAATGTCCAGCATTTAATAATTTATTGATTATTAAAATTATGGTAACAGGGTTGAGCATTTTATACTGTTTACAGTATCTATTCATACAGTGGTGTCCAAACACATAAGGTCAAATTTAGGATATTTTTGTATTTAAACTCAGAAATAAACAGTTCATATAAAATAAAGTTTTTGAATATAAAATACCTATTTACAAATATAAAAGTTAATATAAATTTATATAAAAATATAAATAGACCAAAGTTTTGGTCTATTTCTGAAACTATTATTATCTGTCTAGCAAGCTGCCATCAAGTATTTATTATTGTAATGTACAATGGAGGACAACATGTGCCCTTTTTGGAAAATGTCCCAAAGATTTTTTGAAGGGCAAAGAAGTGTAATGTTATTGATACAATAACAGTTTTACATAAAGTGTCTGCAATTTATTCACTTTATTCAAGTTACGAGTTACGTATTATGTTCAAGAAGTGAAAACCAAGACAGAGAGAAAGTAAATGAGAATAGGAGAAGACTGGCGCTCAAGGGCAGACCCTGTTGTGATTGAGGTATTTAGGAGCCCACACAGCGATGCCTCTGCGGCAGAGCAGAGTGACAGTGACGGACGACTGAGCAAATCACTCCGTGCGGACTCCGCAGCGGCGCTCTGAATCGAGACGCCTTCCTTTATTGTATGGAGGTTAAAAGGCTGAGCTCTCACTAAAGCCCATCAATCTTCACACTGGACTTGTTTTGATATAGCAGGTGTCAGGACAATAACATTGTCAGTGAAGCCGGCAAAGGCAGGACCAGAATGACGCTGAGGTAATAAACGCTTCGTGTGCATGGCAGTCATCACGCAGACAGCAGAAAAGTTCGCTGAAACTTTTGGCTCGGCGCATGATAAACGCTTTCGGTTGATGGCAATCAGCATTGGTTTGTGAGAGGAGCTGAAGGGTGTCGTATAATGGTGAAAAGCTTTCTGGCGACAAGAGTAAGTGAGAAATAGAGAGACAAAGATTGCGAGAGAAGACATTTTTAGAGTATGCTCTTGAGAAGATGAACGCTTTTGAATGTTTAACCGTCTGGAGAATCCAACAGACTAGAGGAGGAGTGTTTGTATTTCATTTAAATCAATAAAACAGTAAAGTGATATTGAAAGTGTTTAACTGCCAGTCCAGTAAGGTGAGTTTGCTGAAATCTTTAGTCATGTGAGACTCAAACTACAGACCTGTGGGGCCCATTAAGTTGTTTTTTAAAAAGCACACCAAGTGTTAATAGTTTAATAATATTGGGCAATTTAACAATTCATTACCTGCAAAACATTAGGGTGTATCTTGACTGGCCTCGACTAGCCCCATGCTTATGACATACATTCTACTGCTTTGTTAATATGCCATAGTTGACAACAACAAAAAAAAATTCTCCCATCTCTCTTACATCTAGCTGTAAGAGAGAGGTGAGTCATCTAACTCTAAGGACACTGTCCAAGTATAAGTAACTTATGTATAACTGCAGACTGCAGTAACTGTATATAGTTCAACACCTGGTGAGTGGCCCCCATGTATTTTAAGTTTGTGTACAGGTTTCAGATATACTTCCTATGTACGCAGCCTAGAAGAAGTGGCAAAGGACCCAACTTTATGCTGATACTCAAAAGTCTGACTATTTGCTTAAAATAAGGCTACAAATAATCTAACTGTTCACACACGATAACCAAACACACTTCTCTTTACAATTCCATTAAACTGGGTTTTCAAGACCAATAAATAAAAAACAGTTTAATCTAATTTGATTCACACCCATTCCTGTAACGAAGAGGCTGAGGCTGAGGCTTGCGGATCCATTTGCAGTATCTTTAATCACAGAAAACTGAGCAATAGAGGTTAGACTAGGCAGAAACGTAGAATAGGCAAAGATCAGGGCTGGCAGCAAACAATCAGTAACCATATCCAAAACAGTAATCAAGGCAGATGGCAAACAAGCAAACAACAAGAATCAATCTAGGGGTCATACACAGAATACTCAAATGCAATAGAAAACCACTCAGTAATGTCGCCACGGCAAAACAAGCCTTTGCAAAGATTCATACAGAGAGGTGAGTTTACATAGACTGGCTAATGAGGTACAGGTGCACCAAATAGGAATTTCATCAGTCCCAGGTATGGGGCTTATGGGAAATGGAGTCTGAAATAGAATTAGTACTCAGGCAATGGTTCCCTCTAGTGGCACGGAGGAGTTGGAGCAGAAGTCTCCTTTGTAACAATTCCTTGGTTTTTTTTCAGGGAAACTTCAGCTACTTCACATTCAGAATGGTTGATGGTAATCAGCTTCACGTCATTATAGCTTTTCTCAAATGGATTGAGCTTTATTGATTTTATTTTATAGCTCAAACAATTTAATCTCAAGGTAACAATTGCTTAGGAAACAATGTCTTAACATGCTATTTCTCCTTTAGAAGCTTTACCTCTGTGATACCACCACAAGAGAAGCTGCAAAGAATGATGGGATACCCTCAGTGTTTCAATATCCAATTACATTTAGTCAGATCTTATTACAGACTTTTCAAAAATGAACTAAGAACATCAAAACCATCAGTCAGTCTATAAAATCTTTGGAGGGAAGCAGAACTGGTCGTACTGTGATTGATTTCTGTATTGGTCTGTGAACTGTTCCTGCTTTTATGCTTTTTAGCACGCTTGCTACACTAATGTGAGCTGTCAGGTTCTGACTTGAGAATACCTGCCGCCATTCCAATCCTGTAAGACAGATATGTCCTGTTAACTCATAACACAAAACAATACAAACAGGGTCTATTTATCAGTTTGTTTTAATGGAATGTTCTAGGTTTAATCCCCAAGAGTTGATAAGGGCACTGCCGCGATCACTTGGATTTTTTCCTATATCAACGGCAACAACTTAAAAACGTTCCTTTTATTTGTGGTCATATTAATAAATGGAAATAACATTTGAAAGTGCATTTGAAACTATTTTCACACTTACATTAAAAATAGAACATTGTGTTTTCATAAAATACAGGGAAACAAACAAGATGTGCATCTATGGTGCATTTATCAATGGTAGGCTGTCAACCTACTATTGACAACATTTGTCACAAGCGCTGCATGGCCAGGGCAAGGAACATCATCAAGGATGCCTCCCACCCTAACCATGGACTTTTTACTCTCCTCCTATCTGGCAGGCGCTACAGAAGTCTACAATCTCGCACCAGTAGGCTCAGGAAGAGCTTCTTCCCCGAGGCTGTGACCCGGCTGAAATCCACTAATATAATTACACTGGCACTGGTTCCAGTATTATGAACTCATGTTTACACTATTCATATTTGCACAATCTGTGCACAACTACCCATTTTTTCCACATACTTTACATTGTTTAACAGTCATGTTACTTGCACTACTCATATTTTGCACATGGTGTACATCGTTCAACTACCATGCTACTTGCACTACTCATATTTTGTGCATACTGTACATTGTTTAACAATGCTTCTGCACATACAACCATAATCATCTGTATTTGTATTGCTGCTGTTTCTCCACACTTCACACATAACCCTACCTATTTGCACTCTGTTCATATTACGTACATTTCCTGTAAATATTGTATATTTTTAACTCCCTTGCACTTATGTGTGCATATAACTCACTATATTCCTGCACTTCTGGTTAGATGCTAACTGCATTTTTTCAGCTCTGTACTTGTATTCAGCATAATGACGATAAAATTGAATCTAATATATATATTAATCTATAATCTATCTAATCTATCTACTTAGTCTGTAGCATGTCACTAAAACTGAACTGAAACTCAGCGATGCTGGTTAATGTCTATGGACAGCATTACATACCCTTCTGATATCCATGGCTGTAACACGTGGCTCTAAACACTAGTCTAATGCCAACATGCCGAGTGTTTTATGGCTATGGGTTACTTTTAAAACTGTGTGGTAACACCATGAAACCGCTTGACAAGTGCAGGTTTCTGTTGTGTTTTGTTTGTGGGATATATGTAAGGGCAAAAAAATAGGCCAACAGCCTTTAGTGCCATGAATGATTTGGGGAGAGACATTTTCATTCTGCATAGCTACGGACTGGACAAAAACCTGTTAAGAACAAGATGACTCTCAAATAAAAAGATTGTCCATTGAAGATTGTCATTTTACATTTTACATAGTACATTTTAAATGTCTGCTAAAAGTTAATCTTGTCAACATGTAGGAGTAAACTTGAATATAGATAGTGTATAAATAAAGCTTGACTTGAATGTATTAAACCCATAATATTCTCTTAAGCTGAAGAGTCTTGGTAAAAGTGAAATATACATTATTTACAGCATAGCAACAACCTTACATCAGTTCCTTGTGAAAGAGACAGGGAAAAGAAGGCACTCTGTCATGTCACTTTGAGATTTGACTCCATTCCTTCTCTTTTATCTTGGTGTGTGGCAGCTTGACAATGATATTTTGGGACCCAAGACACATCTCCAGATAATTGGTTCCTGGTCCAGCACCTGTGAGGAGAGAGAGAGAGCAATTTTACCACGAGTCACCACATGATTGAGCTGAACTTCCAGAGAACAGTGAGTTACTACGGTTGAGAGACTTGCGATTACCTCAAATAATTTTTAATGACAGGTAGTATCAGTCTGCTAGTTTGTGTTGAAGGTGTAAGGAAAACTGTGAAATTCTTGATTAGATTGAGAATGCTTTTAAAATCATTGAACTTAAATTAAATTTGAATAGATGGCAAATTTATTAACCAAATGTCATCTGAGAAATTAAAAATGTTCAAATATATGTCTTCCCAGTTTATTTTAAGCATGCATTGCATTATATACAAATATACTGTGGATATGGTATCTTATTCACAAGGAGACCCAGTAATTATGGAACTGAAATTATACTCCTAAATTGAAAAGGAACAAATTCTTAAATTATGAACTGCCCAGAAAAATTCCAGCACTTAACCGATCATTGTATTATATCAAGAACTGATGGTATCTGGAGAGAATAGACAACAAATAACTCAAGTTTACTCATGAATTACACTGGCCTCTTTTTGGGAAATGATTTCTATCATTGGTGTTGTAGCTGTCTTATCTGCCCCTTGAGCAAAAAATCTCCTGTAGAATTCTGAGAACTTAATTCCAAAGCCCAAATTCTTTGTGATTAAATATGACCCGGAGGCAAAAGTGATCGATACAATATACACACGCACAAATTGGCTTCAGCAGACACCTGCAGGTATGAGTGGCAACTCCTGTGAAAGTGATTGATAGAAGCTCCAAATATCTCGTCCCAGAGGACTACCTCAGCTTGATATATTTATGGTTTAAATAAATAGTGGGGCCAATAATCCTCCTAATAGGACAAATAGCAGAGAATTGTAAAAAATACAATATTTATTAACAAGGGGCATCCCTTTGTCTTTTTCTGCTTACAGTTTAATATAGCAAACAATGTTATTTTAGCATAGGCTCCAGCCCCCCATGACCCTGAAGAAGATGAGAATAGATGAATGGATGGATGGATGTTATTTTTTATTTGACAAAAAATACTGTTTTTAGCCATTTGACAATATTACAATACATATCTTGGTATGTATTTGCACTAGAAATTCCTAATAACTTAAATACAGCAATATTCTAGTTAAAAATAATCAAGGCCTGTCATTCACTGGCTGTTTTTAATGTAAGAATGATATTGTTTGTATTTTTATAAACGTACCAGTGTACAAAACGATAAAGAGTATTATCAACCAAACTCAAAATAACATGCTGAGTCTTCCATGAATGAAACAGACTGTTTAAAAGAGGGACACTCAGTTCTGACTGAGGGCTGTGGAGGTTCTGGAGGATGCAGCATACTTTTCTGAAACACTACAACACTACAACCCCTCCACAGCCATCCAAGTACATGGGTGAGATCTTTAAATACAAATGTGTTTGTCTACACCATCTGTATAATGTACAATCCCAGTTATAACTGTTCTCCATCATTTAATCGCCATGCAATTAGTAACTGCTGACTTAATCAATAGAAAATACACACAAACCCTGCAGGCACTGGGTAGCATTTATTCATTTATTTGTCTAGTGCTTTTCCCAATGCACATCCCAATATTTGTCTGTAAACATCCAGTGAACAAGCCAAAGGCTACTCTAGCAAAAAATAAATAAATTGTATTTTAAGGGGTTATAGAATATAATAGCAATGCTGAATATATAGGTAATATATGCATGTAATAAAACAATGTTTAACTGTGAACATTGATTTTACAGTGTCTATAAGGTTATCTGATTCCTGTGGATCTTTGTGAATGTTAATGACCTGCTAACACTTCTGTACTTTTATGTTTCTACGACTGAGTTTTAGTTTAACGGTTAGTGTTTGTATACCTGTTCACGTTATTAAAAACCTTTCTGTTATTTTACTCCTCGTTCCGCTCCTCCGTCATTGTTACTCCGTCACATACAAACCCTATTCCGTTACAATATAACAGCAGGCTTAATCATGTTATGAAGAACGTGATTTTCCGAGTTTTGAAACACCTCACATCAACTAATGTGAATGTGCAAAATGATCCTTATATGCAGTAATAATATATCTATTTCTGCAAGGTCTTCTAATATCTGTTATCAAGCAGCTCAGCAAAGGTCTTTATGAGCTATTTAGGAGAAATTAAAACAGAAACAAATGAGACAATTGGTGAAGTTCACTAGAATATGAAGTTGTAACATTAATATAAATTGTAGAAAAAATAATCTTAATTTGGATATATTTGATTTTTTTTTTCTTTTTCAACTTGTTTAACTAAATCTTCAATAATATTAACTTTTGATTGCAGACTTGGCAAATCTGAGCTCCGTTTGTGACAATCTCTTTGAAAACTATTAATGGAAACATTTGTGGGATTTCTGGTTCTTTTTCTCAGGAGAAAAAACACATGAGACTTAAGCAAAAGTTTCCATTGGCTCTCAGTTTAATCTCATTGCTGACTAGAAGAAATAAATGACATATTAAAGAGATATTATTAAAGATATTCTTTCCTATGGGGAGGCATGTGTTACATTTTTCCCTTGTTGTATTATTGCCTAAAGTGTATCGACCCTGTCTGTTCTCTGGTTTTTGATTCTTGCTGCCTGCCCTTTGGATTTGTCTGTTTACTGTTTCTTTGAAAGTCTGCCACCTGTCTCGACCATTGCCCGTTTTCTTGTTGTGATTGTATGCTGCCTGTCCCGACCTTTGCCTGCCTTGTGGTTTACGATTTTTGTCATATGCTTTTTACATTAAAACACTGCATATGGATCCGACTGTCTCTAAACCATCATTACAGAAGACTTCGTCATTACAGGATCCAGTAGCATTAGCGCAAATGTCTTCGAATATATCTCTCCAGGCATCACAACTCACTCATCACCACCAGCAACTCGCCCGCTTAACCACCCTGACGGAGGAGTTGGTAAGGGCATTCCAGGGAGCTAAAATAACTCCTGCTGAACCACCATCTCTCGCAATTCCCTAGGTTTCAGTAGCGAGCGTCACATCGGGTGCGGTAAGCCCACGATTAGCGTTCCCCGATAATTTTAATGGCAATCCAACTCAATGTAAGGGATTTCTATTACAATGCTCTTTGTTTGTCACGCAACAACCAGCCCTGTATCCCACTGAGTCAAGCAAGATAGCATTTGTATGCTCCCTTTTAACAGGCAAAGCACTAGAATGGGCGACAGCCATTTGGAGCGATAGTCCCTTCACATTTTCTACTTTCGATCAGTTTTTGTCTCGTTTTAAGGAGGTTTTTGATCATCCAATTGGAGGTAAAGATCCAGGTGATGAACTGTTGAATATCACACAGGGCAGTGCTACCGCCGCTGAGTATGCTCTAACGTTTAGAACTTTGGCTGCTCAAACTAACTGGGTCGAAGATACACTAAAGCGTTTGTTCCGCCGAGGACTAAATTCTGATTTACAAACCGAGCTGGCATGCCGAGATGAGGGGAGAAACCTGAACCAATTCATTGATTTAACAATACAACTAGATAATCTTTAGCGATTTCGCAGGTCGGTGTCCAGGGCCCAAGTTGTTTCATCTATCCCATCTTACGAACCTATGCAACTCGGTTACACGCGTATCACACCGGAGGAGAGATCACGTCGCATAGAGAACAGACTTTGTTTATATTGCGGTAAGGCTGGACATATGAGAGTGACCTGCCCAGTCAGACCACAGACTGATTGGAGACTGGTGAGTGTATCTACCATCCCTTCTGTCATTTCTAACACTTTCACTCTCCCCGTAACTATACAAGTAGCAGACCAGACCCTGGAGACCCAGGCCTTAGTTGATTCAGGAGCAGCAGGGAATTTTTATGTCAAGTGAGTTCGCTATGATTAACCATGTACCCCTGTCTCATCCTCATTGTGCTTTAACAGTTGAAGCATTAGATGGACACCCCATTGGTGGAGACAGTACCATTCGCCAGACCTCGTTGATGCAGCTTGAAGTGGGCGCATTGCATCGCGAGGACATTCAATTTTATGTTATCCCATCTGCACATTACTCTATTACTTAGGAATGCCATGGCTCCAACAGCACGAACCAGCAATTTCGTGGAAAGACTGTAAATTACTGAGATGGGGCCCTAACTGTTATGGTAAATGCATTCAAGCAATAAAACACACAGAACATCTAAAGTCTAACTCCAGCCCATTGTCACCCATTCCCGAACCATATCAGGATTTGAGAGAGGTTTTCAGCAAACATAGAGCCACACAAATCCTTTCACATCGAGCAATAGACTGTGCCATTGACTTGATACCAGGTTCCTCTCCTCCCAAAGGTCGCATCTTTCCCCTATTGCAACCTGAGTCCGAGGCCACGAAAACTTATATATTTATTATAGATTTATATATTAGATGGCCTGATTTATTAGGCCATCTAACTCTCCCGCATCAGCAGGGTTCTTTTTTGTTAAAAAGAAGGATGGAGGTCTTAGACCTTGCATAGATTATCGTGCCCTGAACGAAGTTACTATTAAGTTCAAATATCCATTGCCCCTAGTTCCCTCTACTTTAGAACAACTGAGACAGGCCAAATTCTGGACAAAACTCGATTTACGTAATGTTTACAATTTGATAAGAATACGTGAGGGTGACGAATGGAAAACTGGCGTTTCAACCACTGCCGGTTATTTACGAGTATTTAGTCATGCCATTTGGTTTGGCCAGCAGTCCATCGGTATTCCCAGCTTTTATGAATGACATTTTTAGAGACATGCTTGACAAATGGGAAATCGTTTATATCAACGATATTCTCATCTAATCTCAGTCTTTCGAGGAACACATTGTCCAGGTTAGGTCAGTACTTAAGCGCTTATTGGAGAATAACCTTTTCATTAAATTAGAGAAATGTGAGTTTCATCGATCCAGTACCTCCTTTTTAGGTTATATAATCAGTAGGGAGGAGATAGCCATGGATGAATGTAAGGTTGATTCTGTAATCAATTGGCCACAACCCCGCATCATAAAATAATTACAAAGGTTTCTAGGATTTGCCAATTTCTATCGGAGATTTATAAGAGGATTTAGTTCCATTGCCGCACCACTAACTTCTTTGACAAAACAGAATAAGGGTAGATTATCTTGGTCCAACCAAGCTGAGTCTGCATTTCAAGAACTAAAGGAGCGTTTCACCTCCGCCCCTATCTTAAAACACCCTGATCCTGAGCTTTAATTTATAGTTGAGGTAGACAAAGGGGTAGGGGCCATACTCTCCCAGCATCAGGGTGATCCTCCCAAATTACATCCATGTGCATATTTTTCAAGGAAATTATCCCCAGCCGAGCGAAACTATGATGTGGGTAATCGGGAGTTATTAGCCATCAAATTGGCCCTTAAAGAGTGGAGACACTGGCTCGAGGGAGCCCAATTACCCCTTCTGGTCCTTACAGATCATAAGAATCTAGAGTATCTACGCAAAGCCAAGAGAATATACCCTCGTCAGGCACTGTTCTTCACTCAATTCCAATTCACAGTCACTTACCATCCGGGAACCAAGAATGGAAAGGCCGATGCCTTGTCACAAAAGGATGAGAAACCCATTAGAGACTCTGTTGAAGAACCCATCCTACCCAATAATCTGCTGTTAGCCCCAATAGTTTGGGATATAACCACTGAGATAAATCACCACAACCAACAACACCCACCTCCTAATGAGTGTCCCTCTAACAGAACATTTGTGCCCGAGACTCTATGATCTAAAGTAATTTCGTTAGTCCATTGCCTTCCCAGTTCCGGACACCCAGGCATCAGTGCTACTGTCTCCTAAAGAACCGATATTGGTGGTCATCATTAATCTCCGACACTATCAAATACATTAAACAATGCCCCATTTTTAGGAGCTCCAAGTCCTCTAAACAATGTCCCGCTGGGCTGTTAAAGCCTCTACCCATTCCCCATCGTCCTTGGTCGCACATAGCATTGGACATTATCACCGACCTCCCTCCGTCACAAGGCAAAACTGTAATCCTCATCATCATTGATTGCTTTTCTAAAGCATGCAGACTTATCCCTCTCCCGAAACTGCCCACAGCATTTGAAACTGTGGAGATCCTATGTAATGAGGTGTTTCGAACCCATGGCATTCCAGAAGATATTGTATCTGATCGAGGTCCTCAGTTCACATCTAGGGTCTGGTCAGCCTTTTTCAAGGCTCTCGGGGTAAACGTAAGCTTTACTTTAGGATACCATCCACAATCCAACAGAACAGAACGTCTAAACCAGGAGATCACCAGGTTTTTAAGAAGTTATTGCCACTCCAACCAGATCGACTGGTCCAAATATTTAATATTTATATATCAACCACCATTATTTGCCTGGTCAGGCCAATCCACAGAACTCCCAGCAGTTAATGAATGGTTACGGAGAAGTGAGGAGACCTGGGAGAGGGCTCACACTCACCTGCAACGAGCGGTTTGGAGACAGACAGCTCAGGCAAACACACGTCGCTGAACTGGTCCTAGATACGCTCTGGGTCAGTGGGTGTGGCTATCTTCAAGAGATCTTCGTATGAAACTCCCCTTTTGCAAACTTAACCCCAGGTATGTTGGTCCATTTCAAATTGTTAAACAAATTACCCCAGTATCTTTTAGATTAAGACTCCCTGCTAACTGACGTATCTCTCCTACCTTTCATATGTCTCTGCTGAAACCTGCTGTCGCTCCGGAGAGGGAAGCTGAGGAAGTACCCGGTGAACAGGCTCCCCCCTTGGTGGTAGACGGCGAGGAGGCTTAGAGAAGTCAGAGAACTACTGAATTCCAGACGTCGGGGTGGTACTCTACAGTACCTCGTAGACTGGGAGGGGTACGGTCTGGAGGAACGGTCTTGGGTCAACGCAGGTGATATCCTGGACCCCATGCTGACGGAGGAGTTCCACAGGAATCACCCGGGTAAGCCCGCCTCTTGAACACGTGGCAGACCCCGACGTCGCCAGCCTCTTCGCGTCAGGAGCCGCTCGCGTCTGACTGTCTCTGACCCATCATTACAGCATGAAAATGCATAGGTATTTTCATAAA